>CM025782.1:1637766-1772857 GCA_014636745.2 Centella asiatica
GTCATGTTGGTCATTCTCCCTGACAGGTTGCCCTAATGGGTTTGCCTAACACTGATATGTCCCGAAGTGTGTCACTGACGAATTGGTCTGCCCTTGTCATCCCCTGACGGGTTCCCCTGATGGGTTCCCCAGACGGGTTTTCCCCTGATGGGTTCCCCCTGATGGGTTCCCCTGACGGGTTTTCCCCTGATGTGACTTTAATCAACGTAACTTTGACTTAGAATTTCTGATGTGCGGAATACTTCATTTGCTTACAAGTAGCATCAGACATTCTCCTTCACTTTGTCAAGTCCTTTGAATGTTCCTGTTTTTTGACTTGTCTTGTGAAGTTATTAACTATCCACTGATGAACAAACTTATCATCAGTGGATGCAAAACTTGTGCTGATCTTAAGGTTTATAAAATACCTCAAGTATTTTTAGTTGCACAATTTATTACATAATCATCATCATCATCATTTATCTCTAACAGAAACACTGATCATGTTTACGTCAAGGCTTGTTATCAGGGGATCCAAAAGCACTGATCAAGTCTAAGTTAGGCTTTGTTATTAGGGGATCTAGAAGCACTGATCAAGTCAACATCAAGGCTTGTCATAAGGGGATAGTAAAGACCTAAAGCACATATCATCAGAGATTAAAAGACTTTCATTGATACTTGGCAAAAAATCAAAGGGTATAACTGGGAAGATATTACTTGAAATATGGTGTTCCAATAGAAACTTTTACACCAAAAATGCATGGAGAACAGGAATAGAAACAGCAACAACAATATCCTGTAGCAGTGTGACACGTGCATCTCCAAAAAGGAAATGACAGGACATACTACGACTATGTTGAAAAAGAAGCATGTCTTGCACATGGGTTCTAAATATGTTCTCCTATATATGTAAGAGTAGCTACACAAAACCAACTATCAACACACACCAGAAAAAAAGCTCTGTACTACTTCTTGAGAGAAATATTCAAAGAGAAAGAAATAGCTAGTATGTGAGAAAAGAAGCTGTAAACCTTTACAGATTTGTAGTTGTTTAATCACTTTGTGATTATAACAATTCCCAGAAAAAAACAAGTTATAATACAACTATTTTAACTTGAATCTTTGTGTATGCATATTAAATATCTCTATTGTTTTTCTGGATATTTTAGCTTTTCTAGTTTGTGCTTGTTAAGCTTTTAAAGAACAAAAGAAATTGTGGTGTTTGTATTCAACCCCCTCTTTTACAAACACTGTAGCTTATTGTGTTCTAACAAGAATGGTGATATGTTGAGGAAGAAAATGCGTAAGTAGAAATGTCAAAATCAAAAAGGGAAGGTTGATAATTAAAGTGTAATGTTTAGGCTAAATAAAAATAAAAATGAAAGAACTTTGTCAAAGGAGTTGACAAGTATGAGTGACTTGACTAGTTTTTGTAGGAGACCTTTGTTATTCGAGCAAGTAAACCCTTAAGAAATGTCTCTTACATTCTAGCCTAAGATTTTTCAAAAACTGGAAGTCGTTGGCCAAAAGCTCACTACACGGATAACATCGAAAGTTTGAAAAGTGAAACATTGCACGTTATCTAGTTTATCCAATGAGAAAAAATGAAATGAAATGAAAAATGAATAAAAAAGAGAGAAAAGAAAAAAAAAAGAGCAAAAAGGAAACGAGAGAAAGAAAAAGATGAAAAGAAAGAGAATAAAAGTGTCTATGTGGTAAACCTTTAGCCAAGATCGTCACACACTCAAGATCACCCCAAGATGTTTCTTAAACAAACTTTGGTGGAAGACCGATGCCTTTTAAAACAATTTTTTGATTCCAAAAGGGAAATTTTCTTCAAAGATTAATCATATTTCCTTAGAGAAAGTTCATGTTTATTTGAAGAACCTTATTGATGACCTTGATTTGTTTTATAATGAGTAACATTATGTTTATAAAGTCTGACCTGGGGCAAGCTTCAAACAAAAATCTCCACAGGATGAACTTTTGCCAAAAACTGGGCAACAAGTGATCATTTTAGAGTGACGATCAAACTGATGTTAAGTTTTAAGTATCGATAGCCATAAAAAATTGCATTGAATGTTTTTGGCAATATGAATGCTATTCTAGTTTTCAATTTCAGATATTGCACATCTTATCAAGTTTGAATCCTTGTTATATTTCAAATACTAGCAATCATAACAAGTTTGATGTTGTGATAGGCCCTGAAAAGGAATGTCGGGTTAGGGCAAAGCTTAAATTTTTGTTAATCACCTGAACAACAAGACACTCCTCAAGACTAAGGTCAAAGCTATGAAAAGAAGATATGTTATCTCCCAAGAAATATCTCAAGCGGGACATGGGGCAAAGCAAAATGAAAAGTACCTCAATTAAAAGATCAAGTACTTTAGAAGATATGGTCAAACATCTATTGAAATAATGTTCATTGATCCAAAGGCAAGATTTTCCTCCAAATATGAAAATTGGAATGTCAAGAAATCGAAAATATCAAGGAAAGCCATACCCCCTCAGTCATTTTCAAAATCAAACTAGGAGGCATCTTTTACCACGTAATGCTATGAAAAGATACAATCATCTCGTCCAACAAAAAGTTGAACACGAAGAGACAAAGAAAATCTCCCAAAGGAGTCAATTCAAAAGGGCCGAAAGAAAATCAAAGGTAAACCTTTGTAAACTCTAGCAAAGAAGATGAGCTAATTCAAAGGCCAAAAGAAAAGTCAAGTACATAGGTAAGCAATCAAAGACAAAGATTTTTCGTGGTTCAACCGCGAGATTTTGTGGTAAAATTGTATCAAATTGACCAATCAGGGGTTACTTCGAAATCTCAAGTTTTACATTTATATTAAGCATCTACATCAAGCATGAAATGCATTTCATGGATCATCAAATTGTACATCTGAATATGTTAAGTCTGTGACAAACCCGATTTTCAGCTATAAACTAGAGTTGTCAATTTTTTACTAATTGTGGCGACTCTGGCTTTCAGTGGAACACCAAGCCATCAATGGGATAGAAATAACAAACTTACATTCATAACATAAGCTGAAATAGAGTATACCCAACAACTATCACATGTATTGTATCAAAAGGTTCTAACAGCGGATAACATAATAGGGTCACTACTAAAATATCAAAATGAGATTTTTACTTAAGAACCCTTGACAGCCAGTCCTACCGGTACATCTTTTCCTTACCCTTTGAACTTTCACCTTTCTCGTATTTAACTGAAAGAGAATCAAAGTAAGTATGAGCGACAAATGCTCAGCAAGTAATATACTATAAGACAAGTGAGAAGAATAAAAGTTCTATAGCTACTTTAAGTAATCCATTTCATGGTAACATTGAAGATATGAATAAACTAAAGAGTTCAAATAAGTGGATTCCTAGCATAAATTTTGTGAATCCATATTCTCAAATGAGGCAAGATTGACAATTAATGCCTCTAAATAAAATTCCACATAAGCATCTGACATCTTTCCGTCCATGACTTACTAGATCGTCTTAACTTTGTTCAACACTACGACTTATTGGGAGTACTTCTTACTATTTGACGATAGTAGGCCAAGGCTATCTCAATATGGTCTACGGTGTACATACGTATGACACTTAAAGTAGATATAATTCCATCTACAGGGCCTGACAAAATAGAATAAACCATTTTCAATTCTGGGGTATTCCCTCATTAGCTTATATAGTGGAGTAGTCATGTCACCTTAGTAAGGGTCATTGTATAAAAACATAGATGATTTTATAAGAATGCAAAAGTATAGCATTAGAAGAGCTAAACTGAATCAAATAACTCAATATAGCACGTATTGTCATGAAACAGACTGGATGCTTGCAACTGGATACAAGTAGTCAAGCATTTAACAATAACATCTTAGCTCAAGTTGACTAAATAACTTCATCCTCTATCAATACGTATACGAAACAATTATGTATACATAAGACGAAAAGTTTTAAGCATTTGCATATTATAACATAACATGTGGTTACGCAGATCGAATCAATTGATCATACGTTTAATTGCAATAAGGATCAAATTTCATATATGCTTGCAAAAATAGTTGTGCTATCTGTTGATAAAATAATAGATATACTACTTGCCTTGATCAGGGTGATAACTCATATTTGGATCAAGTATCCCTGTGAAATCTATTTTTGATCCATAAATGTTTAAAAGTTAGAATTATAGTTATCTCTAAAGCAATAACACTCTTATGTAATGTCTATTAGATTGTATATTATATAATTTATTAAGAGTGTCTCATTTTAGTTATTATGCATTCCTATATTGGGGAAGGTCTGAACTTATGATGTTTAGTCCTAGAATAACAAGATGTTACACTGATAATCAACTTGTGTGCAACGGCTGTAAATGTCAACAATTACTGCAAAATTTCTCATTTGAGTTAAATGAAACTTTTAGTTCATAACTGTCACTCTTAAATGCATCTGATGGTGATGCATATGAATAAATTACTCATGTTGTTTAGATAAAACATTTGGAAAAATATTTGTGCATAATAATGAAGCACTCAAGTAATTTTACCCTTTAAAATATTTCTATATGAATGTAATTGACTAAACTGTAACAATTAATTTATTACACTATTGTATCAATTTGATTCAAGTAATTTGAAATACACTTTTGGAAGATAGAATATTTACTAAATATATAATTTTGAAAAATTCCCTGAAAACAAATTGTATGTATACATTTGAGAGGTGAGATATGATGTGTACTTTAAATTATAGAGCATGGCATAGAATATACATACACATGTCATATAACAAATAATATTAACTAGGAGAGGATACTACTTAGATGCTAATAATTGATGTTTAGTTAACTTCAATTATTTCTCCTAATTTGTCACTATCAAAATTAATATAAACTTAATTAGTTCTAGGATACTCTCGCACTCTATTATGAAATTAAAGTTCTTTTTAAATTTTATTATGAAATTATTTTATGATTTGAAATTTTGTCGTTTATTTTTCTTTATTTTTTCAGAATTTTACGTAGATATCATAAATTTTTGTCATTTACTTTTTTATTTAATAGTATGAAAATGCATTCATTTCCTCAGCATTGACATGAGGTATGATACTATCGGAGTGAAACAAGGAATCTAAAGAATAACAAGGCTAGGCTATATTAGTAACAAGTAATTCTCTGTCGTGGAGGTGCAGAAGATGAAGGAGAAGAGAAGGGGATTGGGAAGTCACTGATTGGGAAGTCGAGAAATCAAAATAAGCGGATCGAACCATCTCTTCTAACTCTTTTTTAAATTCTATAAATGTTAGTGATCGAATATTTTATTCTAGTTCATGATTCAAAGTACCCTTTGCTATTTGGTCTTTTTCATCGTAAGAAGAAATTCTTTCTTTCGGCCATAAAGGGAGGGGGGAGTGGTGAGGTGGACCCCTTTCAACATTATACAAGTATAGAGATAGGTAAGGTGTAATAAAATTATTTGGGGATGGTCATATGAGAATCATAATATACGGGAATACAACGCACAAGCATGAACATGCTTACATGCATATTCGTACCGCAAGGCCTTAAAAATTAGCTCGTATGTACTTACACTCATCAAGTTCTCTCACATTACTATTCATATATAATAATTAATAATGTGATGGTTAAGAAATTGTTAGCAGTTTTCAGTTCATATGTAATATGTGCTCCTCCAATAATTAGCAACATCGCAAGATTCTCTACTACCATCCTCAAGCTTGGATATATATATATATATTCACACACACTTAAGGGCTATCAATTTAAACTTTATTCCTATCTTTATTTTATATAACTATTTCTTCATAACTAAATCTTTTATTCCATTTATTTTTCTCAGCCATGTGACCAACCACCATTTATTAAATTAATGACTTAATGTCATTTAAAAAATGTTTGTTCTATGATATTGTTATTGTTGTCTATCACGATGCACGGCTTATTGTATGATAGTAAAAAAAATATTGTTGTTACGGATATTGCACCAAGTACAAAATTATTAAATTAAAAATTTAGAGATGAATGAAAGAGAAACTAAATACGAAATGTTCTTTTCTTGTTTTTCTTTCTTCTTTCTTTTCTTTCTTTTGTTTTTTTTTTTTTGGGTTGGCTACAGAAGGGCCAGGAACTCTGAAAAAATAATTAAACGGCACATAGTCTAAATAAGCATACACCTAAGTAATTCACAAGAAGAAACATGTTGATCCTACCAGTAGGATTATTAAGATTTATAAGACGAAACAATTACTCGATTAGTGTTACGAAGTCAAGTTGTGCACCTTCTAAACTTCATATTCGTGCTTTATTTTGCATCCAACTCGTACTTGGTCTCAACTTGTCATTAGCTTGTACATGTCCAAATCAAACTATTTTATAGTCCTATATAACACAAAATCAAGCGAAAGATTCAACATTATATTTGCACAATATTAATATAAACAATGGTAAACACATTTATGAGCATGTTTTACTCCTCAAATTATCGTTTAGATGCAGTTTTTAAATTTAAAAATTGCATACTAATGTAACCAGCTTAACACAATTTCATTAGGTTCAATATGATATACCCGGTGCAATTTCGGTTTAAACCCTAAATATCCAAAAACAAATTATTTGTTTTTTTGCAACTTACATTCTAATTCACCAAAGTCCATGTTATTGATGTTTATACAAGTTCACATATAAATTACTCCTTATCTGTTCGGAGATTTAATAGAGTGAGCGTTCAAATTCTTAATGATACAAGTTATTATAAATTAAAGTCTGAAAATAAAAAATTATGTAAATTTTTTAAAATTCAGTTGATAATATTGAATGACTCTTACCTTTTGTCATTTTATACACCTTCCTTCTTTGAACCTCAATACGAGTCATTTGACTTCTTTATAGTTTAAAATGATTTTTACTATATATTAGATATATATAAATTTTTTATTTTAGTAAAAAATTTTACTCATATTAATCTTTATTTAAAATATTAAAAATTATCAATTTTTTAAAGAGCAAAAGTTACTTAAGAGGGTATATAATTTTTTTTTGCACATTAAGTTGTATTTATATATTTTTTATTTTATTTTGAAAATTCCCGATCGTATAGACCATTAAATAATAAGTGGAATTTGACTTTTTTTATGTATTTTTAGATAAATATTTTTATATATTAAATTATTTATTTATTTTTAAAAAAAATTAATAATTAAAATTTTTTAAATAAAAACTAATATGAATAAAAAATTTAACCAAAATAAAATATGGCGAACATATAAAAAGAATCACATAAATCTAGGTACAAAAAAGTTAAACGCCACTTGTTCATATGAAATGGAGGAAGTATATAAAAATAAATTGTCATGATCACTTTAAGAAAATTTATGATGTATAGCTTATATATTTTAACTATGCAAAAATAATATTTTGTTCTATAAAAGATAATTCAAATATTGTACGCTTATAATACTAATAATAATGTTAAAAGATTCTGGAAGAAAATTATATTTTCTTGGTTTTACATGTTATTTTAATCGCTACAGTTAAAATTCTTAAAAGTGAAACAAAGTAATACACATAGGTACTTCCTTATTTCCTTTTTTTTTCTTAAATTTAAATAAAATAGTTACTATATAAAATCGTTTATCTAAAATTATATATAGAGTACGAAATATTAAAGGTCTTATATTTAAGGAATAACAAAGTATAATACTCACTCTGTTTAAAAATAATTTCTCTTGTATTTATTTTAAATTTAATAAAATTTAAATATTTTATTTTATTTAACTAAAATTATTTCAATCAAAATTTTGTATAAATAAAAATTAAAATTGCGTAAAATATTTAATCAAAATATTACTCGAAAATATGTACAACAATAATTATTTTTTGAGATAAGGAGTACAAAAATTATTGGAGTACTAAAAGTCTAATTAAAAAACTAACAAATCCAAAAAGAAATAAATGAGATATTGAAAGTGTCAAAAGGCGTTTGACTACTGATGATGACGCGGAGTCTGACATGAACACGTCACATGGTATGCTAGGAAGACAGAGACGCCATCTCAAGTTCCAATAATTCCTCGATTGTCACCATTTCTCCCACGTGTCCGTTTATAATAATTGGGACTTTATTTTTGCACACGAAAATTTAAGTGATATTTTTAATATATTAAATTTTTTATTTATGTTACTCTTTATGTAAAATATCTTTTATTATTAATTTTTTTATAATTAAATAAAATATTAACATGTAAAAAATATCAAATAAATTTATATGTAAAAAGTCAAAAATACTATTATTATAAATTAGATAGAGTATAATATAGTTGTACAAAAAATGTGACCCAATTAAGTATCAAATGTTAGGAGAAATTTATAAATAAAATAATTGGTGTATTTTGTAGATAAATAATGTCTATCATTTATTGAATTATAGGCTTTTGACGTGATCGTTCACTAAAATAATTATGAACTAGTATTATTTTTTTTTTAAATCTAAAAGATAAAATTTGAATTTTACCAAAAAATAAAAAGGTCAGAATATAATATTTGGTCGACGTGTAAGTAGGTTCATGATACATCTTCCTTTTTCTCAATTTCAAGATATAAATACTAATACCTCCCTTTTAAAATACTGCAGCTTTGATTTTTTATACGTGTTTTTAAATAAATTTTAATATATGTTAAATATTTTATTTTTTGAAATAAAAATTAAAATTAAAAAAAAATTAAATAAAATTTAATATGATATAAAAATTATAATTACCTAAAATATTTAATATTTACTAAATTTCACATAAAATTACGTGAAAAAAAAAATCAAACATCATGTATTTTGAAAAAGTAGTATTACCTCTTTCTAAAGTACATGACGTTTGATTTCTTTTTACGTAATTTTAAGTAAAATTTAATAAATGTTAAAATAATTTTAATTTTTATATCATATTAATCTTCATTTAAAATATTTTTAGTTTCAATATATTTTTTTTTAAATAAAATATTTAACATATATTAAGATTCATCTAAAAATACATACAAAAAGTCAAACGCCGTGTATTTTGAAAAGAGGTAATAAGAGAGAAAAAAGTTAGAGTTGAGCTCGTATCTATCTATCTATCTATCTATCTATATTTAAGCAAATCAATAATTGAGATAAAGAGTATGGATAAAATTGTTACATAGGGGAGATCAACCCAAAAAGTTTATGTATTCATTATGTATACTTCCTACTTTCATTTTTCTAGATTTACCGCTCAAATATTAAGGAGTAGTTAATTACTTCACAGATTTGCCATTTTACATATTATTAATACACCTTTTGATTTCTAAATACCTCAGACTTTTAGAGTAAATGAATTAATGAGATTAAGAGTGAATACGAAAAAAATTATGAAATATGCGTTAAACTTCACCAAACATCATAGTAAATGGAAAATTAAATTCCTCTTAAAATGTCATTGTTTGTCCCGTAAAATAATTATAGAAAAGGAGTTAAATATAATTTCTAAATTTTCTTTGAATTAAACTATTTAGTGTAATTTAAACTTAAAAACAGTTAAAACAACTTTATTGAAAAGATATAATAAGTGAAACAGTAAAGTAAATTGCAAGATATGAATATCAATCAACAATATGTATATTTATTGTAAAATCAATTTAAATGTTTACAATTCTTTCTGGTAGTGATTACCTGTTGCAGACAATCTCTGTATAAAATAAGAACTACACTCTAAAAAATAATTTTTAACTTCTCTAAAGTTATGAAAACTTGTTACACTTTCTATAATATAATTACAACTGTTATCTGAGACAATATGTGTTTTGAGATGTATGATTTTTAGAGATGTGTATTCTCAGATTTTCAGATAATTCCCAACCTCAGATCTCTGTTTTACCTTAGTTGCTCTGTGTCTATTTATAGACACAGTTTTCATGTTCTCCAAGTTTCTATTCTGAGTTGTTACCAAAAATATCTTTATTGTTTATTAGTACTTGCAGCTCTGTCACACAACTTTCTTCTTTGTACAGCCTCCCTTGCGTGTCAGCTTATTATGTGACTTTTCTGGTGTATATTTACTGCATCAGCTCCCTATTTTTTTCTTTGAGTTCTCAAGATAAGTTATCAACAGTATATAACTTATCTCTGTGGGCTTCTCTCTATTTTATTAGTCCAGCTTCAATGAATTTCTTCTTCAAGTTTCTATAAGTTATTTCTGCAATTTTTCCCACTTGCAGCTTGTAGGTTTTACACTTGCAGTTGTATAGGCATGCTTGTATGTAAGTATAACTTATCTCTATAAGTTATTTTTGCAGTGTCCATACCTGCAATCTTTATACTCGTGTGTGTGTGTGTAACTTATTTCCTTGAAACTTCTTTGGTAGTCAATCTCTCCTTATTGGTCAACCATCATTATCTTAATTTCACCGCCTTAACTTTATCAGTCATATGTCATCCAATATGTTATCTTTAGTCTCTAATCATTTATCCCCTGATGGACAGTCTCTGGTGTCGAGAAACTCATCCCCTGATGACGAGAAACCTATCCCCTGATGCCGAGAAATATATCTCCTGAAGCCGAGAAATATATCCCCTAACGCTGAAAAACTTATCCCTTGATGTTGAGACACCTATCCCCTTACGTCGAGATTATCCCCTGATGCCCAGACATTGGCGCTATTGTGGATTACCCGACAATTTTGGCAATAGACTTTTTGAGTTTGACGTTGTTGTTGATTTGCCCGACGACTTTGGTGACGATCAAATCTTCTCAAGGCTATTTCAATGCAATAGAGAGTTTTTGTCTGAGTCTCTGGTGGTATTTTCTCATAGTGTACTATTGCAGGTAGTTGTACAATTATAAATATAACAATTCTAAGTGTTTATACATCATCATCAAATACAATAATTTTTAACAATCTCCGCCTATTTATGATTATCAATGATAAACATAAATCAAGGTTTGATGATGATGTCAAAATACAACCTTATAACAACATTACTTAGAATTGATTTTAAAACATGTAAAAGCATAATTGTACATGAACTTAACAGTGATGAATTTGTAGTTTCAGTTCCTTAATGCCCAGCCATCAATCTGCTAATATTAACAATTCTCCTCTTGTCTTTATCATAAATACTTTTTGCTCCCCCTTCCTTGATCATTATCCCCCCTTTTTGACATCAACATCTTAATGTTGGAAAGTAGATATCATTAGAATATGTTGGCCAGTAGGAAGAAATGTTTGAGCTTAGTTTGAAGACCATTGATTATAAAGTATTGGAGCTTCATGGTTTTCTTTATTTGATCAATGCTTCAAAAACATTATGTGAGTACAGCTACACTTGATCCATGTGTGATCAAATATTTTGTTATAAAGTGTGTTGCTACATCATCCAATAATCATGTGTTGCTTGCATCCAACCAAACATTCACAAGTTCTTCTATTAGTATCCTTTGATATTTGATCAGAATTGGTGATCAGAGAATACATGAGTTGCATAAGTAGTGTGTGAACAATTTCTCTCTATTCTTTTCTTCAAGGATCTTATCCTTGCTCACACCCTCTCCTTTTCCCTGACTTTTACAAGTCAGCCTCTCACACTTATTTACAAAAAAAAATTGTTCTAATTTTTTTTCCTCTCCTTTTTCCAAACACAAGGTCTGACTCTTATTTTGAATTCTCTCAACTCACTTGAAATATAAGATCTTTCTGTTGTATGTGACCTAGAGTGGCGTGCAAAATAAGAAGTAAGTGTTCTCCATTTGTGGATGTTTGATAAAGTACAATTGTATTATCTAATGATGAGTTGAAAGCTGCTATTTATTTCATTTTCAAGAATTTGGCTTCTCTGATGATTGAACTATATTCAATAAACCTAAGTATCCGCACAAGTTTTGCATCTACTGATGATTGATCTGATCATCAGGGGAAGAAATACTCTTCACTAAGTCAAGTCATCAAGGAAACTTCTAAGGGCTTGATATGTGAAGAGGAATGTCTATTGTTACTCAAAGATAGTCAAAGTATTCCGCACATCAGACATTCCAAACAAACTCAAAAAAGCTTCAATGATTAGAATCCGTTAGGGGAACCCATCAGGGGATGACAAAGGCAAACCAACCCGTCAGGGGAACGCGTCAGGGTATGGCAGTGGCAAGCCAAAACTCATCAGGGGGAACGCGTCAGGACATGATCAAGACATGTCAACCTGTCAGGGGAAGATATCAGGGTATGACAGTGTCAGGCTAACCCGTCAGGGGGAATGCTCAGCACTACATCAATGGAAGTCATCAGTGTATGTCATGAGTCATAATATCAGGGGATCTAGAAGCACTTAGTAAACTTAAGTGAAGTTTGAAGCACTGATCCAGTCTTTGACAAGACTTGTCATCAGGGGATCCAGAAGCAGTGATCAAGTTCTCATCAGGACTTGCCGTCAGTGGATGGTTGTGACTACATACACCCGTCATCAGGTCTTACACGTAAATCAATGAAGCTTGTTGAAGAAGCAAGAGATATTAACTGGAAAGATATCTCTTGAAGTTTGTTGGTCCAATGACAACTCTCGAACATTAAATGCACGCAGATCAAGGGATGAAAAAGAAGCAACAAAAGTAGCAGATATCTGACATATAGTTTCTAAAGGACAACGATGTGACATATATGCGGCAAAGTTGAAAAGAGCAGCACGTCTAAGCATGTGGTTTCAACTACTGATCTTCTATATATGCAAAAGAGTTTTCATTACACAAATAATCAATCCAACAGATCAACAAACAAAGAAGCATACAAATCACTAGAGAGAAGATTTGTAAAAGATCTTGAGAGAAATTTTCAAAGAAAATAGAAGCTAGTGTGTATGAAAAAGAAGCTGTAATTTTATTACAGAAATTGTAGCTGTTTAATCACATTTGTGATTAATCAGAATTCCAGAAAAATCTCAAGTTTTAATAGAGCTATTTTAACTTGAATTCGTGTGTTCATCTCATTACTTATTATTGTTTTTCTGAGTATTGTAACTATTTTCCTGTGTGCAAAAAGTAGAAAAAGAAAGAGAAAGTTCTGATTGTTTGTATTCATCCCCCCCTCCCCCTTCTACAAACAACTTAGGCTATTTTATTCTAACAAAATGATATTATGAAATTTTCATTGCTTCTAAAGAAGTATCAAAGAGAGAAGAAGAAAGAATAATGGTAGAATTTGAGTATTGGTTACTCCTCTTCAATAGAGAAAAGTGAAGTATCAATGTGAGACCCACATTTAGTGACAAGTTGATCATTGATCAAAACCAGTTTCTTCTTCTTTCTTTTCGTTTTAGAAAATATGTGGTCATTGTAGACTCAAATATATGTGTCCTTAGAGGTGGACTATTTTCAATAGATACAACCTTTTGAGAGGTTGCACCTAGAGATGTACTTTTTCTTTTTAGATTCAATATCCTTTTGAGAGAATATTAAGCAGTCTCCAAGGGTTCTCATTGTTCCTTATTTCTTCCTCATAACTTCCTCTAAATGCTCACTCTCCCCCTCAGTTATTGTTAGTTCTGGTTGTTTTCATTTTACAACCTTTATCTTTTGAAAGATAGAGGAGGTGGCTTTTGACGTAGACTTGTTTTTAGAGGGTTTTGCTACTTGGGTAGAAGGAGTTGGATCATTACTAACATCCTTCATTGTAGCAGAATTAGAAAAAATAAAGAATAAAGTAGTAGAGAGTTAAGACATACATGAATCAGCTATGACAAGATCCTCAAATGGATGATGAATAATAAACATAGGGAATCTTGCATAGTATAAAAGTTTCTCTACTATATATATAATCAAGAGTTAATTATCTACTGTCAGTTACACTGTTGGAGGATAATTAGCCACTGTTGCATTATCATTAGTTAAAAATTATCTTTTAAAGAGAACAATTAATGACTAATGCTACACTGTGTAATTATCTTTTGGAGATAACTTCAACTGGTTCAAAACAGTTGTTAATCAATTTTTGGTAAGTAAATCTTCAGAAAATAATTAACTACTACTACAAATTATCAGCCTGCCCAAAATTTTCAAAGATGTCATTCAACAAAGTTGAGCATACCTAGTTCACTTACCAACCTGTTAAAGGTGGCTTCATCCAAAGATTCGGTGAAAATGTTTGCAAGCTGCTTCTCATTTGGAACAAAATGAAGTTCCACAGTACCATTCATCACATGTTCCCTGATGAAGTGGTACCTGATGTCTATGTGCTTTGTTTTAGAGTGTTGCACAAGATTTTCTATAATGCAAATAGCGTTGGTGTTGTCACACTAAATAGGAATTTAATTATACACCATACCATAGTCCATTAATTGATTTTTCATCCATAAGATTTGATCACAACAACTCCCAACATCAATGTATTCTGCTTCAGCTACTAAGGTTGACTCGGAATGTTGTTTCTTTCTAAACCATGATACTAGTTTGTTTCCAAGAAATTGACAGCTTCCTGTTGTGCTTTTCCTGTCTAATTTGCAACTTGCATAATCTGTATCTGAATAGCCTATTAGATCAAATACAAAATCTCTAGGATACCAAATTCCAAGATTTTGAGTACCCTTGAGATATCTGAATATTCTTTTAACTGCAATCAAATGAGATTTTCTAGGATCTGATTGGAATCTAGCACATAAACAAGCTGAAAATATTATATCAAGTCTACTAGCAGTGAGATATAAGAGAGAGCCTATCATGCCTCTATAACTTGAAACATCAACCTTATTATCGGTTGAGTCTTTGTCAAGTTTAGTGACTGTTGCCATGAGAGTTTTAGAAGTTGCAACATCTTGTAAATTAAATTTCTTTAAAAGGTCATTTAAATATTTTGTTTAACTGATGAAAATTCCATCAGTGGTTTGTTTAACCTGTAAACCTAAAAAGAATGTTAATTCTCTCATCATGTTCATCTCATATCTACTTTGCATAAGCTTAGAAAACTTAGAGCATAAGCTCTCATTAGTAGAACCAAATATAATATCATCAACATAAACTTGAACAAGTATAATATGACCAACATATTTTCTATAAAATAAAGTTTTATCTATGATACCTCTAGTGAATTTATTTTCAATTAAAAACTGAGATAGAGTATCATACCATGCTCTTGGTGCTTGTTTATGTCCATAGAGTGTTTTTTCTAACCTATAGACATGATTGGAAAATTTATAATCTTCAAAGTCAGATAGTTGCTGGACATATACTTCTTCTTGTAGTTTTCCATTTTGAAAGACACTTTTTACATCCATCTAGTACACTTTGAAATTTATATGAACAACATAACCAAGGAATATCCTAATTGCTTCCAATCTAGCTACTGGGGCAAAGGTTTCATCATAGTTAATCTGTGGCAGCCCCAAAATCCCACGTAGGACTCAGACACCATTAGTAGAAGGAAAATAGACAACAACACATCCATAATACATTAACATACCAAAGTATTAATAGTACATCCTTACAAAATTCAGAGTATAAATCTTGGAGTGGAAACTAATCTATTACAATAGCTGTAAATATTATCCTTGGGTGCTCCTTAAAGGCTAATCAATTCATTCTCCTCCTTTACTGTCATGGTACAACGCCTAACTCAGGTCCTGAAAATCATGAACTAAACAAGAATGAGCGATTTACACTCAGCAAATATATAAATACAGAGGGAAAGAAAATAGAATCTCTTAAGTGCTTAATAATAGTACAATTTTGTTTGTGAGGTTTGGGTGAAGCAATATCGTCACCTCGAGTTCTCATAAAATTTCTAAGGATCTAAGATGATAACACAATCATGTGATCTTTTTTAATAAAATGACCTCTTATCCATCGAGGTCTAAACCCGTTAGATCTGCTAACCATACCGAAACATTGGGCAAAACTGCACAACATGGTCTCTTGGTGAACTAAGTAGTCACAATAAATCATCTAGGTCAGATGACAGAACACATCAGCACCTTCCCTTTCCTCTTGCCAACCACATGGCATGTTCTACATTTTAAGGAACATAACAGTCTCCTATCCCATTTAAGGGACATAACATTCTCATTCATATGTATAGATATAACATTGAAAAATAACTGATAAATCAAAGCTCATTTATATCCATACACTTTCATTCATATCATGTTAGTGGAAATTAAAGCATGACATTCTGATTTACAACGAAATTTAAACATAAAAGTTATAACCTTGTACGCATGTCAAATCAATTGATCATGCGTTTAACTGAAATAAGCATAAGAGTGAGTATATACTTGCATTTGTCCTTAGCTGAGCTAAACTAACTCACTCGCTTGGTGAAATTGGGAATTATCAATAATTAGGAATATTTTTAAAGAATTCCTTAATTGTTTGTGACAAAAACAAGATTTAGTATTTCAAGGTCAGATTGTGCATCAGTGGATAACCACTAGGGCAAAAAAGTGGCATCAAGGGATAAGATGATTATCAGGGGATGCGACAAGGCCGTCAAGGGATAGCCATCAAAGGATGCATTTGTTCATCATGGGATGATTTCTCAACCATCAGGGGATAATCCTCGGCAATCATGGGATAAATTCTTGGCTGTCAGGGGATAAATTCTTAGCTGTCAGGGGATAAATCCTACTTGTCAGGGAATGAGTTTAATCCATTAGAGGATAACTTTAACTCATCAAAGGACAACTTTAATCCATCAAGGAATGGCTTTTAACTTATCATAGTCTAGTTTTGGTCATCAGGGAACATATTTGACCTGTCAGGGGATAATTTCTTAGCTTGTCAAGGTATAATATTTTGCATACCAAAGCCTAAATTTGAATTGTCGGAGGCCAGATTTTTACATTATCAAGGACTACTTTATTACACTGTAAGAGACTAAGGCAATACTTGACCCATGGGGAACTAACCTTAGAACACTTATCCGAGACTAAGGTACCACTGTTGAACTATCGAAGACTACTAGTTTACATTGTTAAACCTCAGAAACTCTGGTTGTCTAAGACACAAGCATGGTGTTTTTTTTAAAGGTTTTTAACTACTGATATAAAAACTGTTTGGAAGTTAATAAAGTTTGTATAGTTGGTATGTTTCAATATTTCTTATTCTTTTCTTTTAGCATGCCAAACTAATACCTCCTGATGTTATGAGTATGTTTTTAAAACATGCTTTTGAACACAGTGTTTTACAATATGATATGAATGAATAAGGACAGAAATCAAAACAGAACAGAGCATACGATTTGTATAAAGCTCTTACCTCTTTAAGGTTTAAAAAAGGAATTAGAATACCCGTGCTGCTCTTGAAAAGGACAACTGCTCTTTGAAAAAGAAGAATGAAATTTATGTGGGTGTCGGGTAGAGAGAATTTGGAAGTGAGGCTAGGATTTATACCTCAAGTGATGTATTTATAGTGCTTGTAAATCAACTAGAGCAATTGGATCATTTTGATGAATAATTGTCAGCCGTTGCTAGATTGGCCAAAAATATGCTTTTGGAGTGATGTGATTGGCTAGTTTGGTCGGTGTAGCTATTGCCTTAATACCAACCAATCACTTACATTTAGCTGACACTAAGATGGAAAGAAAACCTTCTCTTGTTGGTATTCTTGAACAGTAAGTTCCCTTGTTTTAATATATGCAGAACCATGTTGGTAACCATGGTTAGACTGTGCAGTTATGTTGGTTCATTAATGAATACACTGCACGTAGCCCACTCCTTGTGGTTATGTGCTTTATATATGGTCAATAATCACTGCAGCAACTTCCCTTGCAATGTATGTTTTCCCATACTTCTATTTCCTTTTTGTGCACACTTGATTAAAATAATTATTTAAAGATTTAATATACTCTCATCACTTTTGGTGGATTACTTGCACACTGAATTAATATAAAACTCAATTTTGGATATCACATTGACGTACAAACTCATGCATTAATATTCATATAACATAGGAATTAATCTTATTTACATTTTATTCCTATTTAAAATTTTGGGTCCTCACACATTCCCTTCTTCTTGTGAATAACCTTGGGCAACTATTTGGCCTTATTCCTTGTCACTGTGGCAGCTTCATCTAGCTTATTTCTAAATATCCATTTAGTACCAATGGTAGATTTATTCCTTGGTTTTGGTACTAGTCTCCAGACTTTGTTTCTTTCAAACTAATTGAGCTCATCTTGCATGACAATTACCCAATCAACATCTTATAATGCCTCTTTAACCTTTTTAGGTTCAATCTTTGACAGAAATTTGAGGTAAAGGCGTTCCTTCTGAGTAACACTTCTTGTTGACACACCTTTAGATGGATCTCCTATAATTTACTCCATAGGATGATCTTTTGTCCATTTTATTTGTGGAGGTAAACTTCTTGAAGAAGAAGCTTTATGATTGTAATTTCCTCCACGGTGTTTAATGTTCTCAGCTTCGTAGAAAATTCCCCCTGAATTAGTGCAAAGGTCAGGGCTTAAGTTTTCCCCTGATGGTGTATTTCCTGATGGATTATTCCCTGATAGAGCATATCCTGAATTGTTGTCCAAGAGATTTATTTTATCCACTGAAGGGGTTTCTAGATAACTTGGATTGTCATTAGCGATTTCTAGATTTTCCTTTGATTTTCACAAATCAACTTCATCATCTGATGAGTCAATTTCAGCATCTGTTGACTCATTTTGATTTTCAAACCTTAGTTTGTCATGACTTCCTTTTTCGTCATCATGCATTCCTTCAATCTTTTTATCATCAAAGGCTATATGTATTGTTTTCATAACAATGTGGAGTCTAAGGTTATAAACTCTATATGTTTTGCTTGTCAATGAATATCCTAAGAAAATTGCCTCATCACCTTTGGCATCAAATTTTCTTAAGTTTTCTCCTTAATTCTTGAGAACAAAGCATCTACAACCAAATACATAAAGAAACTTAAGTGTGGGTCTTCTACCTGTCATGAGCTCATATAGAGTCTTTTGATGAGATTTTACTATCATTGATCTATTCCAAGTGAAACAAGTGGTAGAGATAGCTTCAGCCCAGAAGTAGGTAGGTAACTTAGCTTTTTCAAGCATGGTTCTTGCGGCTTCAATCAAGGTCCTATTTTTTCTTTCAGTAACTCCATTTTGTTGAGAAGTTATAGGAGCTGAAAAGGTATGTGAGATGCCTTTTTCCACGCAAAACATCTCAACTTGAATTCAGTCCCATTGTCATTCCTTAAGGCCTTGACTTTCTCTTTAGCTTCAAGTTATATTCTTTTAATGTGATCAACGATCAGCTGGGGAACTTCATCCTTGGTATGTAGATACTTAACTCATAAGTATCTTGAGTAATCATCAACAATTACAAATGCATACCTTTTCTTGGATATAGACATCACATTAATAGGACCAAATAAATCCATGTGTATTAAATGAATTGGTCTTGTTATTGATGATGCTTCTTTACTTTTGAAGGAAATTTTCTTCTATTTCCCTTATGACAAGATCCACAAAGACCATCTTGAGAAAATTCAAGTTGTGGTATTCTTGTTACTAATCCTTTTCTCACCAAACTATTGATAGTCTTGAAGTTTAAATGAGACAGCTTCTTATGTCATAGCCAACTTTCATCTGTTGATGCTTTGATGTAAAAGCATGTGTATTGTTTGGAGTCAGAAAACAACTTGATAGCCTTTGTCACAAAACTGACTCACACTGAATAGATTGTGCATCAAGCCATCAACCAGAGCTACATCATCAATGATGACATTTCCATGAACTACTTTGTCATATCCCATAGTGTATCTAATGTTGTCATCTCCAAAGGACACTTTTGGGTCAGCTTTCTCCTCAAATTGTGAGAGCAACGACTTATTTCCAGTCATGTATCTTGAACAGCCACTATCCAAGTACCACAACTTATTCTTCTTCTTGCCCTGCACACACATGTAAACTAGTTATATCTTTTAGGAACCCAAGCCTGCTTGGGTTTTGATTTAACAATTTTAATCATAGGTTTACATTTGGTCATTGGTTGTGTATTCTTTTTCTTTTCTTTCCTCTTTTTAAGAGGTGAAAGATCCACCTTGGTCCTAGGTGGCTTATGAACAACTGTTGCCCTTAAGAAGACATTTTTTGTGTGTTATTATGAACATTAAGCATAAAGGGATAAGCATAATAACAGTTTCCATAAGCATTGCAAGCATATGATGGATGTCTAAAATCACCACAATTATAACATGGCATATATTGAGATGGAGCAATGTATGGACAAGGAGCTGCATATGAAATAGGAGGAACATGCATGTTATCAGTAACTTTTGTTCATTGGAAAGTAAGGTGGTTCGAGTTCCCACACTTGGTGCATGTTTCCCTAGGTACATTAGGTATTGGTGCATAATTACTATATTTATTAATACCTAATTTACCATTCCTGTTCTTTTTAGGCTCAGTTATTGGAATGCTTTTTAAATTTTCTTTTAATTGTATTATAGTAAGCAAACCAATGTTCTTAGTAACCTTTTTCTCTAGCACATGTTTCAAAGTTTTCTTTACAGATGTGAAATTTATAACTTTAGAACTCTCACCTTTTTTCAGTCTTAGCAGGTTTAACAAAT
The DNA here is from genome assembly GCA_014636745.2 of Centella asiatica. Classification (NCBI taxonomy): domain Eukaryota; kingdom Viridiplantae; phylum Streptophyta; class Magnoliopsida; order Apiales; family Apiaceae; genus Centella; species Centella asiatica. Next base: position 1,658,335 of record CM025782.1, read on the forward strand.
TTGATTGGTTTTAATTTATCTACTGATTTAGACTCTGTGCTAGCTTCTATTTCTTCATCTTTATCAATGGTGATAGGTTGCTCACCAACTGATATATAACAATGGGCATATCTGAATATCCTAAACCAGCATTTTGATTAGAATTTTGTGAGTTTAAAAGATCTTGCACTTTGTGTGAGGATTGTGTCCATTATTTTATCTTATCTTGTTCAACCTTGAGTTTTTCAACTAGATATTCTTCTCTTTTCAAGGCATCATCAAGATGTCTCTTGGTATTAAAAGCTTATGTTTTGGCCTTTTCTAGGATAAACAATTCAGATTCTAAAAATGAGTTTCTTTTTGAAACAACATTATTGGTCTCAGTAATCCTATTGTTTTCTTTAGTAAAAGATCTTAAACTAACATGGAAGTCATAAATCTTTTTGGCCACTTCTTGAATGGTAGTATCACATTCATTTTTAGAAATTAAAGAAATATTGAAGTTCTGTACCTTAGTTGGTGTTAAGTTTTGTGATTCAGCTTCTTCTTCTGAATTGCTTGAGGATTTAGCCATTAAAGCCAAATTTACAATTTCTTCCTCAGCATTAGATTCATCTGAATCCACCCAATCCTTGCATTCAGCTATATGTGTCTTTCCCTTTTTCTTGAGAAGATAAAAGTACTTCTTTTTGTAGTCTAGTTGATCATCCTTGAAGTCTTCCTTCTTCTCAGCTTTGGGCTTCTTGCATTCATTGGCAAAGTGATTACACTCATTACAGTTATAACACCTGATTTTAGATTTGTCATTTATGGTTGATTGACTTGGCTTGACAGCAGTAGATGTTGATGATAATGAGCCTTTCCTGAACTTTTTCCCTCTTTGAATCCTCAGGTTTTTAAATTTCCTAGCAATGTAGGCTAGACTTTCATCAATCTCATCCAGCTCCTCAGGTGTATAAACCTTACTCTCACTTTCTTCTTCCTTTTCATCTTTGGAATATTCTTTCTTAATGGATACCTTCATGTGTCCACCAAGCTTCTTTTGTTTTGGCTCTACAATCAGTGCAACAGATTTTTCTTTGGAGTGTTGCTTATTCTATTGCTGGATTTTCAACTCATAAGTCTTCAAGTTTCCATATATCTCATCCAATGTTAGAAGATCTAGATCTGTTGGCTTCTCTGATTGCAATAATCATTGGATTCTAATGTCTGGGAAGAGCTCTTAGAAATCTATGATTCACTTGAAGCACATAATACTCCTCGCCATAGGTAGATAAATCATTAAACAATTGGATGAATCTCTCATATAGATCATCAAGAGATTCACCATCCTTGGCAGTAAACAACTCATATTGTTGAATTAGCATAAGTTGTTTGTTTAACTTGATTTGGTCATTCCATTCACATAGGACAGTGAGATTGTCCCACACCTCCTTAGATGTTTTTCGCTTGATAACTTTGTATAGCATGTTGTTATCAAGTGTTGTGATAAGGATATCTTTCACCTTCTTATCCTTAGTAGCCTCTTCCTTTTCTAATTGAGTGTATTCTTTTGGAGTTTTTGCCATATCTGACAGGTGCAGTAACTCCTTCAGAGGTGATGCCAAGAACAAGCTTCTTCATTTCTGGAGGACCTTTTTCAATAATCTCCAAGTATTGATCATCTTTTGCATCAAGATAACTCAAGATCCTTTGTTTCCAAAATGAGTATTCACCCTTTCTGAGTTGTGGAACTCTGGTGTTGTCCTTTGAATTACTCATGATCACTAGATTAAATTAATCTAGAATTGCTATTATACTAATTGTTTGTCCCATGGAGTAATTGTAGAAGGGAGGGTTGAATACAATTTCTAACCTTTCTTTGAATTAAATTGTTTAGTACAGTTTAAAACTTAAGAACAGTTAAAACAACTTTACTGAAAAGATATAACAAGTCAAACATTAAAGCGAATTGCAAGATATGTATATTTATTGTAAATCAATTTAAATCTTTACAATTCTTTTTGGTAGTGATTACCAGCTGTAAACAGTCTCTATTTAAAATAACAGTTGCACTCTAGAAAAATGATTTCTAGCTTCTCTCATGTTTTGAAAACTTGCTACACTTTCTGTAAAATAATTACAGCTGCTATATGAGATAATATGTGTTCTGAGATGTATGATTTTCAAACATGTGTATTCTTAGATTTTCAGATAATTCCTAATCTCAGATCTCTATTTTACCTGCTGCTCTGTGTCTATTTATAAACACAATTTTCATGTTCTCCAAGCTTCTATTTTGAGATGTTACCAAAAATATCTTTGTTGTTTATTGGTACTTGCAGCTCTGTCACACAACTTTCTTCTTTAAACACTCTCCCTTGCATGCCAGCATGTTATGTGACTTATTTTTACAAACCATCTTGTGAACAAACAAGCTGGTGCATTGAATATATACTAGAAAAGATGACACTCCTATGGATGATTTTGCACCACTCTTGGGAGTTGATTTATACTATTAGAAGAACCAAATGTTAGATACAATAAAACTGCTAAAGTAGGAGCTCTCATGTGCCACAAACCATGTCCTTATCAAGATCCTCAAGTCTCAAATTATGATAGGATAGTCTATGGACGTTGAATCTCATAAATTACATACTTTAGTTCAAGAAAAGATACAAAATGTTATAGATTCTCTTCCCACCAGCCACTCATTGCTCAAGATCAAGAAACTTACAGACAATGTTGATCAACAACTTGCTGCATTCAACACCAGACTCACAAAAATGGAATCTTTGCAACAGTTTGTGGTTGACACTCTTAAACAACACTTCTCAGTCACATCCCAACTCTCAACTTCCTCTGATGATGCTGTCAAAAAGGGGGAGAAATCTTCAAAGCTATCGTCAGGGGTTGTTCTAGAGAATCCTTCAAGCAGTCAACCATCAGGGGATGTGACTATTCCTAAAGCCAAGGACAAGGGCAAGGGTATCCTGATTGAAGAATCCAAAAAGAAATCTCTTTCTCAATCAGGGCTCAAGCTACTTGGAGATGCCATGAAGACAACTCACTTTCCAACACCTGTTGAAGCAATAATTGATGGGAAAGTTGAGCTTGTCTTTCCTTAGGACAAGAAGCTTGTGGAAGTGGATGCATCGTATGCACAACAACTTCAAGAGGAGGAGGAGATGGCTATGGCAAAGGAAAAGGAAGAAGGAAAAAAAAAAGTGTCAAACCAAAACCCTCTAGGAAAACTCAACCTAAGAAATCTCAACCCCTAAAAGGTGCATCAGGGGATCAAAGCAAAGAAGATCAAACTTCCCCTGATGTTACCAAAACCAAGTCATCTAGATTAACAACTCAAGCACCTACTCTTAGAACTTTTGGACCACTCACACACGCAGAATTTCTAGGGGATGATAGATACAAGAACCTAACATTTAAACAATCAATTAAGAGCATAAGTGTCAAGGTAAAGAACAAAGAAAAAATAATTGTCATCCTAATGAAGAATGGGTTGGAGTTCACAGTCACTCTAGACTGGTTCAGGAAAATGGATGTTGAGCAAGTGACTTATTAAGAAAACAGTGTCAGACACAACAATGTTGAATAGAGACCTGAGAAGGATGATTGACAAGCTGAGGCAAGACATCAAGGATAGCAGGAGCTTTTCTATAGCTATGGATAAACCACTGAAACTATTCTACAAAACAGTTGATGGGCAAGAGAAACAAATGAGGATGAATGAAATTGATGAGTTTGACCTGAAGGAGGTGATGCATGTTCTAGGAGAAATTGCTTATTACAAAAATGAACATGTCATCAAGTTCAGAACCATGATTGTGAAGAAGGTGTTAAAGGAAATTGAAGAAACTAAAGCTAATGATGGGAACTCAGCAGTTGTAAGAGATATTCCCTCAGTAAAAGGATTTAAAGAATATCCTAAGATGATCACAAACCCCATGGGCATTGAGTTTAAAAATGCAAAAGGGGAGATTGTGACCTTTTACTAGTCACAACTAGTTGCAACCAACTTACAAGAGATTGGGTTGGTCTTTGAAGCTTTGGAATCTAGCAAGAATGTCAACATTGTCAATTTTTGAAGGCTTCTTCAAAAAGAGCTTGAGCAATTGAAGGCTGGGGTTGAAGATAGAAGACTCAGGATTCCAGATCAAAATCCTAATCAGAAAAGACAAGGCCTTGGAAATGACACGCAACCTATTGAATCAGGTCATCTATTGCCCTTTGTTTCTGCTCAACAACAGATGGATCCGAATGTTTGAATTGTAGATACTGTAATCAATTTTGTAAACACTTTGTATATAGTCATTCTTTGTACCTATACAAATACACATATTCTATATTGTCTATAGTTTTGGGTTTTGACATCATCACCATTACATTAGTTTGATTTATGATTATCAAACTGATAAACATAAATAGGGGGAGATTCTTAGAAATAAATGTTGATGTTGATAATTCTGTATAAAAGAATAAATGTGCATCTGTAAATAACTCAAGGTATTCTATAAACCTTAGTATATTTGCACAAGTTTTGCATCCATTGATGGACAACTCAATCATTAAGGGTTGGGCTTAACTGCATTAGGCAAGTCATCATTGGGTACTTAAAAAGACTTGATAGTGTCAAGGGATGTTTGTTGTTACTTAAACATTCAAGTATTCCATACATCAGGCATTCCAGACAAAGCCAACATAGAATCAGTGGTTAAAGATGTCAGTATTTAAAAAGGACATCAGTGGAAAAACCTGAAAGGGGAACCCTAAAATACTACATCAGTGAATAACATCGATAAGGAAACCCATCAAGGGAATCCTGAAACTTGGTATCAGGGGTAACATCGAACAAGACCAACTCATTAAGGGAACCATTAGAGAGAATGTTAAACACTGCATCAGTGGAAGTCAATAGTGAATACAAATAGGTCTTAACATCAAGGGATCAAGAAGCATTGATCAAGTCTCTATCAGGGCTTGTCATCAGGGGATCTAGAAGCACTGATCAAGTCAACATCAGGGCTTGTCATAAGGGGATGGTTATGACCTAGTTCACTCGTCATTAAGACTTACACACAAATCACTGATACTTGACATGGAAGCAAGGGATATAACTAGGAAGATATTTCTTGAAGTTTGGTGGTCCAATAACAACTCTCAAACATTAAATGCATGAAGATCAGGGGATGAAAAAGAAGCAACATTAGACAAAAGCAGTCTAACACGTTTCTTCGAAAGGACAATGATGGGACATACTGCGGCTAAGTTGAAAAAGGCAGCATGTCTAGCACGTGGATTCTACAATTGATCTCCTACATATATAGAAAGAGTTGTTACACGAAAATTGCTGGAAATACACAACATTTACACACCAGAGAGAATCTTTGTAATAGATCTTGAGAGAAATATTTAAAGAAAAATTAGTAGCTAGTATGTGAGAAAAAGAAGTTGTAATTCATTATAGAGTTGTAGTTGTTAATCACTTTGTTATTATACAGATTCCCAGAAAAACACCAAGTTATAATATAACTATCTTAACTTGAATGCTTATGTGTTCATTTTAATATCGGTATTGTTTTTCTAATCACTGCAGCTAATCCAGTTTTTTGGGGTTTTTTTTTAAAAACCGAAAAAATTTTTTTTTTTTTTTATCCCCCCCCCCCCCCCCCCCCCCCACCTCTATAAACACTTGAGCTTATTCAGTTCTAATAGGATTTTATGTCACCTTCAAAAAAGATCAATGTCAGGTGTGTGACAAGGTGACTGGAGATGTGATCTTGACAGGAAAGAGAAAAGGAAATTTATACACTACAAATTTGATCTCTTTTACTAATCAAGTCACATGTCTCTATAGCAAAGCCTCTGCTAGTGAAAGCTAGCTTTGGCACAAGAAGCTCTCCCACTTAAATTTCAAAAATATCAATACTTTGGTTAGAAAAGTTTTAGCAGTTGGCATTCCTCAATTGGAGTTTACTCAAGATGGTTTGTGTGATTCTTGCCAGAAAGGAAAACAAAGAAGTGTGTCATTCAAGAGTAAACCAGCAACATCAATCACTAATCCTTCACAATTATTACATATGGATTTGTTTGGTCAAATGAATGTGATGTCAATTTCAAGGAACAGATCTTCATTGGTTATAGTAGATGATCACACAAGGTATTATTAGGTAAAATACCTTCACTCAAAGGATGAAGCTGCTTAGTTGATTATTGATTATATCAAGAAAATAGAAACTGAGTTAGGAAAGATAGTAATAGTTATAAGGAGTGATAGAGGTACAAAATTCAAAAACACCCAAGTTAATGAATTCTGCACTGAAAAAGGAATAACTCATCATTTCTCAACTCCTAGAACTTCTCAACAAAATGAAGTTGTTGAAAGGAAAAATAAAAACCTCATTGAAGCAACTAGGACAATGCTAGAAGAATCAAAGCTTCTAACCTATTTCTGGGAAAAAGCAATAAGAACTGCTTGCTTCACACAAAACAGGTCCCTGATCAACAAGACTTGTAACAAAACACCTTATGAGTTAATGACTAGAAGAAAACCAACTCTCAAGTTTCTTTATGTGTTTGGTTGTAAATGTTATGTTCTGAGAAACTCGTCAGAGATAAGAGGGAAATTTGACAACAAGTCTAATGAGGAAATTTTATTAGTACTCTCTATCAAGTAAAGTATATAGGGTGATAGCCTAAGAACAAAAGTCATTGTGGAATCTATACAAGTAGTATTTGATGATAACAAGATTCTAGGAATGATTGGTCAAATACATGAAACTCTCAGATTTGAAAATGAATTGGATGCACGGAAAGACCCATCAAAGACTGATGAACAACCCCTAGATGACTATGTCCCTTCAATAGGTGAGGGGAAGTTAACGGTTGTGCATGAAGTACCAAGGACTAATACTCCATCAAAGACTAAAGTATTGGAAACTAATGAATCAAAAGAGACTGGTAACATAAGTGCACAATCAGAGACTAAAGAAATTTACTAAAGAAGTCACTAATTTAGGAGGAGCAGTCTTTGACCCATCAACTATATTGGATAATGTTCACCTAGACATTAAAGCCTCATTTTCAAGATTGAATTTGCCACCTGCAAGACCATGGTTGAGAGACCATACACCAAGTTTGATAATTGGAGATTTAGAGGAAGGAGTCAAGACAAGAAGTGAAACACAAAATGGGTGTCTTTATCTTAGTTTTCTTTCAAAATTTGAGCCAAAGAAAATTGAAGAAGCACTTCAAGATCCTAACTGGGTAATAGCCATGCAAGAAGAAATAAACCAATTCATAGGGAATAAAGTCTGGAGACTGGTGCCCAAACCAAGGAATAAATCAATAGTTGGTGTCAAGTGGGTCTTCAGAACCAAATTAGATGAAGCTGGTACAATCACAAGGAATAAAGCAAGACTGGTAACAAAGGGTTATTCTCAAGAAGAGGGAATTGATTATGATGAAACCTTTGCACCAGTTGCAAGACTTGAAACTATAAGGCTTTTTCTGGCATATGTAGCTTATAAAAACTTCAAGGTGAACCAGATGGACGTCAAGAGTGCTTTGTTAAATGGAAAGTTGGAAGAAGAGGTCTATGTAGAACAACCACATGGTTTCATAGATCCCAAATTTCCAAACCATGTCTACAGGTTAGATAAAGCACTTTATGGCTTGAAACAAGCTCTCAGGGCCTGATATGATAGACTCTCTCAATTTTTAATTGAAAATAAATTTGTTAGAGATATCATAGATAAAACACTCTTTTATAGAAAACTAGGTTCTGACTTAATACTTGTGAAAATATATGTGGATGACATTATATTTAGATCTACAAATGAAAAACTGTGTGAAAAATTTTCAAAGTTAATGCAGTCTAGATATGAAATGAGTATGATGGGTGAGTTAACATTTTTCTTGGGATTACAGATAAAACAATTAACTGATGGAATTTTCATTAGTCAGTTTAAGTACATCAAAGACTTACTAAAAAAGTATGATCTGGTTGATTGTACATCTGCAAAAACACTCATAGCTATAGCCACTAAGCTAGATACTAAAGGAAAGAAAGTTGATATAACTAGCTATAGGGGCATGATAGGCTCACTTTTATATTTAACTACAAGTAGACCTAATATAATGTTTGCTACATGCTTATGTGCAGGATTTTAAGCTGATCTTAAAGAGTTACATTTAGTTGTTGTTAAAAGAGTACTCAGATATCTAAAGGGATACCCCCAAACCTTGGGTTATGGTAGCCTAAAGAATATGGTTTTAAACTAATTGGCTATTCAGATGCTGACTATGCAAAGTGTAAGCTTGATAGGAAAAGCACAAATGGAAGCTGTCAATTTCTTAGAGATAGACTTGTTTCTTGGTTTAGCAAGAAACAAAATTCAGTTTCAACCTCAACGGTTGAAGCTGAATACATTACAGCCGGAAGTTAATGTGCTTAGATCCTGTAGATCAAAAATCAACTTCTGGACTACAGTATGTCATTATCTAAACTTCACATCTATTGTGATAATAAAAGTGCCATAACAATTACTAAGAACCTAGTTCATCATTCAAGAACAAAACACATGATATTAGGTATCACTTCGTTAGAGAGCAAATTAGTGAAGGTATCATTGAATTGCATTGGGTTACTATTGATAAGCAACTTGTTGACATATTCACAAAGCCTTTAGATGAACTCACATTTACTAGGTTAGTCTATGAGTTAGGTAGGTTAAATTATGCCTCCAAAAATTGAGTAAGATCTAAAGAAATAAGTTCTTAGAATTTCAAAAGCTAGAAGTTAATTTCTAGATTGTAGTTGCTCTTATGGACAAAATTTAAGAAGCTAATAATCATTGAATTGATTGTTAGATAATTTTGGAAACAAAGTTGCAGCATAGACTAAGGAATAAAAGAAAATTTGTTCTCTAATAGTTCTTTTTCACTAGTCTCCAACAAATCAAATTGAACTATCGAAGACTACCTTAACTTAGTCTCTAAGAAAAATCAAGCAAGAGACTAAAATAGTCTCTAATTGTTCATTTACTAGTCCCCGACAAGTAAAATTGAACTATCAGAGACTAAAAAAAATTTATCTCTGAGAATATTTGAGTGAGAGATTATATTAGTCTCTGATAGTCATCTTTAATTAGTCTCTAGTTAAAAATGAACTATCGGAGACTAGCCAAAATTAGTCTCTAATAGTTATTTTTAATTAGTCTTTGAATAGTCAAAAATGAACTATCGGAGACTAACTTAAATTAGTCTCTGGTACTGAACAAGAGAGAGACTAAGATAGTCTCTGATTACTCATTTTAAAGAGGGTAAAATAGTAATTACTTATATTACCTCTTTTAAAAATCGTTCATTATCTTTTGAATTGCAAACACTTTTAAACTCTTATAAGGGCAAAATCAAACATAACTGCAATTCCATACACTCAAACAACTCTCTCTTTCTATGATATTTGTGCGATCTAATTGTTTGCAAAGAAATTCTTAAAGCTTTTTATAGATATCATCAATGGCATCCAAGACTGTGTGTTTCAAGTTTGGTGACTTCGACTTCATCAAAACCAACCATGCTGGAGTCTCTAAAAAGAATGAATTTGAAGCATAGTACCATCCTATTGTAGATTTTCTACAAACATCAACGCTATCGTATGCCATTTACGAAGCCACCACACAGGCTGCTGAAATCATCACAGCTATGTGGTCCACTGCTAAAATCTAGGACGAGAGTGATGACGCTCCTGTGGTAAACTTTAAGTATTATAATATTACTTATACTATTGATCGTGCAGTAGTTAATAATGCTCTACATTTACCTACAGATGACATATTTGACTCTCCTGCTTCTGATGTGAAAATTATAGATATGTTTAAAAACTTACACTATGATGAAGAAATTGCATCAGTAGGTTATATAACTAGACCTCATCTTAGGCAGAAATGGTCTTTATTCTTTGATATTATCACTAAAGCATTCACGACTAAATGTAGTGGCTATGATGTCATCACAACACTCACACAACAAATTGCATATAGTGTGTTGTATGATAGGCACATAAACCTAGGGCTATTAATTCTGAACAACTTGATTGCTAAACTAAAAACTAGTGATAAAAATAAAATCTATTATGCTAGGTTTTTGATGATGATTGCTAATTATCTAATTCCTAACCTAAATATCACTGGTTTGCAAGTTGTGCCAACTGTTTTACAAAGTAAATGCATCTTCTCTGATGTGAAGAAACATTTGCAAAGGTAAAGGTTCATCTTTCCTTTCCTCCTATCATGAGATCAATTCTCATAGATAGGTATACAAACCTTTACTCTTTTACTTTCTTTGAGGATCTTGAGCAACATACTAGAAACCTTGTTGATCCTCCAACAAATACTTCACAACAACCATCCATAGCCCTCTCCACAGTTTCTCAAAAGATTGTGGTTGTAAAAACAAAGAAAATCACAAAGTTACGCATAAAGAGAAAAACTAATGAGGGTGACAGTGAGGCAGATGAAGTAAAAGAAGTTGAGGTGGCTCTTCAGAGAAAGAAGAGAATGATAATCCATTGCCTCTCAAAAGGCAATGGAGGTTTAAAGGAAAAGCAGTACACTGGAAACATCATCCCAAAAGGATGTTGACATTGAAGATATTTCCCAACCAGGAACAATAGGTACAGAGTTTGCACAACCCCTTGTACAAAAATAAGGGAAAAACCATTATGAGAGAAGAACTAAAAGAAAGAGTGACACAAGGAGTGCACACACAGAGTCAGTTCAAATTGATGCTCCTCAAATTTCTCTTCTTGAGGAGTAGCCAACACTCCCATCTATATCTTCACCTACTTCTTCTCCTACTCTTGATGCTTTAGAACTTAATAGTTCAAATCTTCTTGATTTTTTCCAAAAAGAGTTAACACTCATGGCTGAGCAATCATTAACCTTGGAGAGATCCCTAACCACCTCTTTATTAAGGGAACCCCCTCTCCTTAGTGCCACAGATACTTCTTCTTTACCTCCTCCTTCTGTAGGACAGAGTGCCACCATCTAAATGAGTGAGGTTGAGAGAATAATTAGTGAGAGTCAAGCTCTTGACCTGGAGAAAGGAGAGATGAGTCTTTAGATAGCTTGGAAAAAGGAGAGAAAGAGTAGCCGAATGTCCAACTCCAGGAAAAATAGGCTGTGAGCAAGGATGAGATCCTTAAACAAAAGAAAAGAGAGATAAATAAATTCTCAGCAAGTGATTTTCTAAAACCTGTTGAGATATCCACCTCCACTGCAGCTCAAGTTTCCTCTGCACCACCAATAGATCAACTAACAGAGGAAATTGGGGGAAGCTCACAACCAGGGGATGCAACACTTCAATTGCTGGCTGATATGTCCAATTTAGACTTTGAAGTCTTATATGGACTACAACAACATCAAGATCAGATATCAACCATGAAAACTCAAGTTGCAAGTGAACATGTGCATGTCGAGGATCAAAAAGAAAATGTGAATGCTTGGTTGGATGCAAGCTAAACAAATACTTTTGATGAGGCAACTGCACAACTACGATATAAGTATTTGACCACCTTAGGGTCTGATGCAGCTGAACTTATTCCCAGTGCAGTCTATGAGGAGTTCATCAAAACAGACAAGAAACATATGAAGTTCCAACACTTCTTGATCAACGGTCTCAAGGCTGCACTACAAAATGTCGAGATCAGGATAGAGCTGAAAACAGACAAAATGCGAAGGTGCTATGAGGTCAACTTCCCAAGAGGATGCTCAGCTCAATTGAACTACGACTTCGAGAAAAATCCAACACTGAGAAGAGACTTCAAACACTAGAATCACAAGTCCAATCCATTCTGCAGAAACAAGATCAATTTTCCCATGACATCCAGAATCTCACACAACTTTTCTACAAAACAATTCTTACTCTGGCTACTACTCCTACCTCTCAAGATGTTGATGACAAAAAGGGGGAGAGTAGTCAGGTACCACAAGAGAAAGAAATTGTCCCTGAGAATACAAGCTTGACTAGCTTAATGGTTGAATTACAAAGGCTTCAAAATGTAAAAAAGGAACTTGATGCAACCATCAAGACTAGTATCTCCACTGCAACAACAACAACAATAAAAAATTTTCCACCTAGTGCAATAGCCCCGACCACCAAACAAGACAAAGGCAAGGGCATCTTAGTTGCAGAACCAAAGAATAAAGAGTTCATTCACCCAGGACAACCTAAGCTACTAGGTGATGCCATAAAGACTGCTCACTTTTCCACTCCAGTAGAGTTGATAGTGGATAGAAAAGTAGAGTTAGTTTATCCTCAAGAGCAGAAACTGGTTGAAGCTGATGCATTGTATGCTCAGCAATTACAAAAGGAAAAGGAAATAGCAGCAACTAGGGAGGAGGAAGCAGCAAAGAAAAAAGCAATGATGACAAAGAAAATAAGAGCTCAAAAGTGTGCAGAGGCAAGAAGGAGAAATAAGGAGATTAAGTAGGCTGAAATGAGTGTCAAAAGGAAGCCAATGATGAGTGAGCCTCAAAAGAAAACTAAAACTGCTTTCGTAACTATGTTTAAAACTCAAAAATCAAAACCAGTTTCAAGTAGTAAAATCTCCAGGATTGGAATGGCCAACACATTAGAAATTAAAGAAGCTTTTAAGAAGAGTGTTGAGGCCATTAAACTTGAAAAGAGTGAAAATGACAAGGAGTATCTCAAAGTCATTCAAAAAGATGGAAAGTCTCTGCATCTAAATAAACCAAGCTTGGAAATGAGGTCATTTAAAGATTTAGAGTGGATGTTGTCTGTCATGCCTGAAAATTTTGTGCTAAACTTGGAATTAAGAAGAGAGATCCAAAAGGAACTTTAAGAGATTGAGAAACTGTTTAAACTGCCACAAGTTCAAACCCCTCCACTTGCTTTTGGATTACTCTATGATAATTTTCATGGTGATGTTGTTTTCTTTGACTACGACAAACAGATCAACAAAGCAAGCTTAGGTGAACTTGAAGGATTCATTGCCTTACTTAAGGATTCAACTGATGAAAATTAAATCAATTTCAGGAAGCTTCTAGAAGAAAAGGTCAAAGAAATCAATAGGAAAAAGAAGAGTTGCAGTTGAAGTTGAACTTTAGGATCAAAGTTCTTAGCTCAGGTACATTTGTAATTAACACATTCTTTAAATTTTTGTTTCTAAGTTATTCTTGTAATTTTGAGTTTTGACATCACCATCAACCTTGATTTATGTTTATCATATTGATAATTATAAATAGGGGGAGGTTGTTAGGTTTTGTAATATTTGATGATGATTATATTTAGAATACTTAGAAATACAAATGTACAGTTAGTGATAATTTATAGCAATTGAGTTTTTGTAGCTAGTAGTTTACTCTATGATTATTGTAATATATTTTTCATTAGAGAGTAAGTTAATTTGTATTGTAAGAAAACTACTAGAACTACATTGGAGAATTCAACAAAGTCAGAGATTACGTTTAGTCTATCGGAGACTAAGGCCAAGTCTATCGGAGATTAAGCTTGAGCCTATCGGAGATTAAGCTTGAGCCTATCGGAGACTAAGTTTGAGTTGTCGGAGACTAAGTATACTTGACCAAAGACTGTTGTTGAAACTATCAAAGACTAAAGTGAAGATTACTCTCTGATGCAGTACAGAGTTCTAATTCAATTATAAGGCGCATGTGAGTTATTCTATATTCTTTCAAATAAATAGTCAAATTCCTCGCTATCACTCAGGGACCCTGAAAGCTATATATTTTTTAATTTATCAAGAGGTGTCGACATTATTTCTGCCCAAACTCACAAACACTTAAGTCATATAAATTATCTATCTTTCAAGACTCACCTAAAGTATGACTATATACTTGCAAGTGTAAATCGCTCACTTTGCAATTATTAAATATTTTACAGGTTACGGCAAGAAGGTCGAACCGTCTGATAAGGGCAAGGCAAGAATGACATGATGAATGCTTCATAATCGCTCTCCTATAAATGACATTCAGAGAAAGAGTGAAACATAAGGTTATTATAGAAATGTTTAGATTATAAGGCCTGTATGGGCCCCTCATAGACTTCCGATGTTATACAATTATTTTGGATAATGTAATAGAGATTATATTTCTCTTAATTAATGTTATGCATGCTTGGATGATGTTGTTTTTTTGTTGTCAATTATTGATGGTGCCCAAAATTTAATATAGAATTTTTGGGGCCACCATAATTTATCTTTATTATTTCATTATAATTATTTTAATTAATATCTTCTATTATAATTAGTTAAATTGTGATTTGGTCAATTAAGTCGAATTAGTTTAATAATTATTAGATATTTTTTAATTATTAATTGTTAAGATTTATCATATATTTTATTTTTACTTTCTAAGTACTGTAGTTTTTAATATACTTTATTGTTTTTATTCAATTAACTATTTTTTTATTGTGTTTTTTATTGAAGGTATATTTAACGTATTCTCAATTGATGATAATATTATAAAATACTTTTATATTTTATTTTTCATGATCTCTTTAATTTTGTATTTGAATGTCTGTTACACTTACAAATTTATAAATAACTTAATATTTATAATGAATAAGAGTAAATGTAAAAGAATATATTTTAATTAGAGTTTGAATTATAAGTTCTATTGACTTCACTTTAATTAAATTAAAGAAATATTGTTTAAAATATAATATTAGATATCATATTCATTACAAGTCATAAGTACTACTTTCTATAGTTTTTTTTTCCTTTCAAATTTTGTTATTAAAATTATAAGTTCGTTTTTATCGATGGTAATTTTATATTTGATCATCGTTTCTTTCTCTGGTGTTAACTAATTGGTTCCACTTGAATTATTATGAAATTAGTGACATTTGATTAATGTGTTAAAAATAAATTTATTGTAGAATCAAAATTAAATTAATACATACAAATTAGACATATATTGTTAGGAATTATATGATTCCATGATAATATATATATTTAGACTTGTTAGCTTTTTAATTGTACAATAGTTGTTGATGTGCAGTATAAACATCAACAGATAAGTTGTTAGAGATAAATGATGATGATGATGATTATGTAATAAATTGTGCAACTGTAAATACTTGAGGTATTTTATAAACCTTAAGATCAGCACAAGTTTTGCATCCACTGATAATAACCTTATTAATCAGTGGATGGTCGATCTCTTCACAAGACAAGTCAGAAAACAGAAACATTCAAAGGACTTGACTAAGTGAAGAAGAATATCTGATGCTACTTGTAAACAGTCAAAATATTTCGCACATCAGAAATTCTAATCAAAGTTATGTTGATTAAGTTCCATCAGGGGGAACCCATCAGGGGGAACCCATCAGGGGGAACCCATCAGGGGGAACCCATCAGGGGGAACCCATCAGGGGGAACCCATCAGGGGGAACCCATCAGGAGAACCCATCAGGGGGAACCCATCAGGAGAACCCATCAGGGGGAATCCATCAGGGGGAACCCATCAGGGGAACCCATCAGGGGAACCCATCAGGGGAACCCATCAGGGGAACCCATCAGGGGAAACCTGTCAGGGTGTGACGAAGGCAAACTAACCCGTCAGGGGGAATGACCAAGATGGCATCAGTGGAAGCCATCAGTGTTTGCCGTCAGTCATAACCATCAGGATCAAAAAGCACTGAGTGAAACTCAAGTGAAGGTTGAAGCCCTGATCCAATCAATAAGCATCAAGGGATCCAAAAGCACTGATCAAAGTCCATCAAGGCTGATAATTAGTGGATCGTTATGACAGCATGCACCCGTCATCAGTATTTACACGGAAATCAACGTAACGTGTTACAGAAGCAAGAAATATCAACCGGAAAGATATTTCTTGAAGTTTGTTTTTGATCCAATGAGAACTCTCTCGCATTAAATGCACACGGATCAGGGGAAGAAAAAGAAGCAACAAAGCATGCGGCAGTCTGACACATGGGGCTACGATGTGACATACTTGCGGCTAAGTTAAGAAAAGTAGCACGTCTCTAGCACGTGATTTCATCAAATGATCAACATATAAGAAAAAGAGTTCTCATTACAAAAAAAAGAGATTTTGAATCTATCTAACAGATTAAACAAAAAAAGAAGCACACAACATTAGGAAGCTCAGAAATATATTTCTTGAGAGATTTATTTTTTAGAAAAAGTTTTAGTAGCTAGTGGGTGTGAGTAGCTGTGAATTTTATTTGCAGAAATTGTAGCTGTAAATCACATTTGTGCTTATACAGATTTTCAGAAAAACCCCAAATTTTAATATAACTATTTTAACTTGAATCTATGTGTTCATTTCTTATAGTTTTTCTGTTTGTTACAACTGTTTTCCAGTAAGCACTTTTAAGTTTAAAAGGGCAAAAAGTTTCAAGTGTTTGTATTCACCCCCCCCCCCCCCCCCCCCCACAAACACTTGTGCTTATATTGCACTAACAATTGGTATCAGAGCCACTTAGCAGATTTCACTTGCTAAAAACGATCATTATCTATGGCCAACAAAGCTGGAAACAGTAAAGTCCCCATGTTGGAAAGGGGCAAATACTTCTTCTGGAGACAAAGAATGATGGTTCATCGTAGAGCTATTGATGATAAATATTTGCAGATTCTAGAAGAAGGATCTCACGTTCCCAAGAAGCTCATTCCTATAGAAGTCGTTAATGGAGTCAGTATTCCAGAAAAGCTTGTCCCAAAGACAACTGACGAAATGAAGATAGAGGAAAGAGAAAAGGTGAAAAAGGATCTTAAAGTCACTGGGATCCTATATAATGGTTTAGACGATGATATACTGAATAGTATCATGAATCTTACCACGTCTAAATCTATATGGGATACCATACAAATCCTTTGTGATGGTACTGAGGAAGTGAGGGAAAATAAATTGCAGCTGTTGACACAACAGTATGAGTGGTTCACAATGAAAAATGGTGAAACACTTACTAAAATGTTTGACAGATTTAACAGGTTGGTAAATGACCTGAGATTATATAGGAAGGCATATGCTAACAAGGATGTGAATAGAAAGTTCATGAGAGCCCTTCCCATATCATGGGATCCTAAGACAACAGCCATTAGGAAATCCAAGGACATGAATCTTCTAGACTTGGATAGGCTTTATGGCACCCTAAAGACATATGAACTTAAGGTTCAACAAAGATCTGAAATGTCAGGGGATGCCAGAAAGCTTAAATCTGTAGCCCTGATGGCTGCCACGAAGGACAAACAAGAAGTAAGGCCAAGTGTCTTGATGAAGTAGTAACTAGAAGATGCTGACATAGAAGAGGACAAAGAAGCTGACTTCAAGGAGGAAGAATATACTCCGGAAGAGTTAGAGGAGCTGGATGAAACCATGGCCTTTCTTGCAAAACGGTTTTCCAAGCTAAAATTCCAAAAGCCTTCAGGATCTAAAAGATTTTCAGCAAGGAAACTAAGTAGCACGAAAAACTTTATTGACAAATCAAGAATAAAGTGCTACAAATGCAATGAAATGGGTCACTTTGCAAATGAGTGCCGCAAGGCCACAAAAGATGGTAAATCCAGAGACAAAGAAGCTATTGTGGACTACAAGAAGAAATACTTTGACCTTCTTAATGCAAACAAAAAGGGAAAAACATATATTGCAGAGGGAAAGGACTGGGCTGACTCTGATGAAGAAGAAAATGAAGAATATGTCAACCTAGCCCTGATGGCCTCATCTACTGACAGTAGCAGCTCACGGGTAAGCCTCGAAATTTCCTCTAACATGTCTAAAACTGATTGTGTTAAAACTGTTAAGGAAATGGCTTGTCAGATAAAGGATCTCTATGACACCCTGAGGAGTGCTGTAGCTGAAACTGAGAGAGTGTAGAAAATAAATGAACAGTTATCTGCCAGGAACACTCTTTTAGAATCAGAAAACTCCAGACTTGAGAGTCTTGAAAAAGAACTCTCAAGGACTAAAAATCTTCTTCACTGTGCTGGCAAAAGAGAGGAATAGACCTCAAATCTTCTTAGTCAAGAAAGGGAAGTCATTAAGAGATGGAATGAGTCTAGCAGGAAACTGGAGGATCGTTTGAAAAGTCAGAAATCTGATCCAAAATCTGGTTTGGGCTATGAAGAGACTCAAGTGCAGCAACCTCCCATTGAGGTAAATCATATTCGATGAAAGAAAAAGAAAGAGAAGAAAGAATGAAATAATTGTAGCAGCTAGCTTTGGAAAAAGGCCAATACAACCTATCAAGTTTGTTAAGGCATACACAAAGCTAGAATCAGGGAATGTTTTCCCAGTAAGTGTAGCTTCCACTAGTGATGGGAGAGACAAGAAACTTATTCTTGCAAAAGCACTCAACCCTCCAGTTATGAAAGAACTAGACTGTGCATCAGTGAATACACAGTCGTCAGGGGGAAAGAGTGCATCAGGCCGTAGTAACCCGTCAAGGGAAAAAGGCCTGTCAGGGGAAAGCAAGAAGAATAGAAATGGTAAGCTAGGTGTTAATAAAACTAGCAATTATTCTTCCATTCATGAAGCCCCTAGAAAAGTGTGCTGGAATTGTGGTAACTGTAATCATTTATCTTTTCAATGCAAAGAAAATCCACAAATTTTAACTGGCACAATTTTGTATGCTGATGATTTACTAACTGTTAAAGCCTGCTCCTCCAAGGATAAAGACAAGATAACTGTTGAGAAATCAAAAGCATATATTGAAGCTCCTAAAAAGGAGAAAGTTTTAAATTTGCCAAAACCAAAAGTCACCAATAAAGAAAAAGTTGTATTAATTACTGTGACTAAACCTAAAGGACCCAAAACAAATTGGATACCAAAAACAATTTAAATGTTTTCTTGTGTGCAGGGAAAGGTCAAAAGCAGTCAAATCTGGTTTCTAGATAGTGGCTGCTCAAGGCACATGACAGGAAACAAAGCCCTGCTCACAGAAATCCAAGAAAAGGATGGTCCAGTAATTTCATTTTGTGATAACAGCAAAGGACTAACTCTTGGTTATGGCAAAGCAGCAAATGGGAATGTCTCATTTGAAAATGTAGCACTGGTTGATGGGCTCAAGCACAATTTGCTAAGCATAAGTCAACTAAATGACAAAGGATTCATCACTTCCTTCAAAGGAGATCAGTGCCAAATCTCAAATGAAAGTGATGGGAAGCTGGTTTTGTCAGGGATAAGAAAAGGAGATCTCTATGTTGCTGATTTTAATTCAGTAAATGGAGAATCATGTTTCTACAGCAAGGCATCTCTTGATGAAAGCAGGCTATGGTACAAGAAGCTCTCTCACCTGAACTTCAAGTCAATTAATGATCTAGTGAAGAGAGAGTTGGTAACTGGACTACCCCAAATGGAGTTTATCCAAGAAGGATTATGTTCAGCATGTCAACAAGGGAAGCAAAGGAAATCATCCTTTGTCAGCAAGGAAGCCACCATGATCAAAGATCCAATTCAATTGTTATATATGGATCTCTTTGGCCCTGTCAACATTATGTCAGTGTC
Source organism: Centella asiatica (assembly GCA_014636745.2). NCBI lineage: Eukaryota > Viridiplantae > Streptophyta > Magnoliopsida > Apiales > Apiaceae > Centella > Centella asiatica. The sequence continues at coordinate 1,677,816 of CM025782.1, forward strand.
AAAGAAAAGATTTGCAATGGTCATTGTGGATGACTACACCAGATACACTTGGGTAAAGTTTCAGCATGCTAAATCAGAAGTATCTCAACAAATTATTGACCATATCAAGAAGGTGGAAACAGAATTAGGGTCAGTGGTTAGAATGTTGAGAACAGATAATGGAACTGAATTCAAAAATGCAGCTGTTGAGGGATTTTGAGTGGAGAAAGGCATAAATCATACATTTTCTGCTCCAAGGATTCCTCAACAGAATGGTGTAGTGGAAAGGAAAAATAGAACCCTGATAGAAGCTGCTAGGTCAATGCTAGAAGAGGCAAAGATTCCCACCTATTTTTGGGCTGAAGCAATTTTCACTGCTTGCTTTACTCAGAATAGATCACTAATCAACAAGGCTCACAACAAGACACCATATGAGCTAATGACAGGGAGAAAACCAAGCATCAAGTTCCTCCATGTCTTTGGATGCAAATGTTTTATTCTGAGGAATTTTGGTGAGAACTTAGGAAAATTTGATCCAAAAGCTGATGAAGGAATTTTCCTAGGTTATTCTCTGTCATCGAAGGCCTTCAGGGTTTACAACAAAAGACTTCAAGTGGTGATGGAGTCTATAAATGTAGCTTTTGATGATCAAGAAATTTCTGGGCTTGAAGACCCTGGTTTTCATGAAGAACTCAGGTTTGAAAATGAAGATGATATTGATTATCAAGAGACTGAAGCCGATGAGTGCAGATAAATGGAGAATTTATCCATTCCTGATGTCAATCCAAACAATGTAGTCCTCCCTTCAGCAGAAAGAGTCAATTTCCTGGACAACATATCAGGGGATACTCCATCAGGGGATCATTCATCAGGACACACACCATCAGGGGATACACAACAAGATGCAGACTGGATCTTGGCAATATAGGAAAAGCTAAATCAATTTGAAAGGAATCAAGTATGGAAGCTTGCACCTAAGCCCAAAGATAGGATCATAATAGGTACTAAGTGGGTATTCAGAAATAAGATGGATGAAGCTGGCATTGTTGTAAGAAACAAAGCAAGACTGGTTACAAAAGGATATCTTCAAGAAAAAGGGATTGTCTTTGATGAGACCTTTGCACCAGTAGCCAGACTTGAGGCTATAAGAATTTTCTTAGCCTATGCAGCACATTCAAATTTTAAAGTATATCAAATGGATGTGAAAAGTGCTTTTCTAAATGGGAAATTGGAACAGGAGGTGTATGTCCAACAACATCCAGGTTTTGAATGCTCAAAATTTCCTAATCATGTCTACAAACTGGAAAAGGCACTTTATGGACTGAAGCAAGCACCTAGAGCTTGGTATGATACACTATCAAAGTTTCTGGTGGAAAACAAATTTTCAAGAGGTATCATTGACAAAACATTGTTCTTCAGACAACACCAAGGTCACCTGATTTTGGTTCAAATTTATGTTGATGATATTATTTTTGGATCCACTGACACAAGACTGTGTGAAAAGTTCTCCAAACTCATGCAAAGCAAATATGAAATGAGCTTGATGGGTGAGTTATCTTACTTCTTCGGACTGCAAGTTAAACAAGTCTCTGATGGAATCTACATTCATCAGACAAAATATGCCAAAGAACTTCTCAAGAAATTTGATATGGAGGACTTAAAAGTAGCAAAGACACCTATGGCCACTGCAACCAAGATTGACCCTGATAAGAATGGAAAGAAAGTTGATTTAAAGACTTACAGGGGAATGATTGGATCATTGCTATATCTGACAGCAAGCAGGCCAGACATAATGTTTGTAACATGTCTTTGTGCAAGATATCAAGCTGGCCCAAAGGAATCTCATCTCATTGCAGTGAAAAGGATCTTGAGATATATCAAGGGCACTACAGAGTTGGGACTTTGATATCCAAAGGAGTCTGGATTTGAATTGCTAGGATATTCTGATGTTGACTTTGGAGGATGCAGGATTGACAAAAAGAGTACAACAGGAAGCTGTCAATTTCTAGGAGGAAGGCTTGTATCTTGGTTCAGCAAAAAGCAGCACTCAATCTCTACATCTACTGCTGAAGCTGAATATATTGCAACTGGAAGTTGTTGTGGACAAATTCTATGGATGAAAAATCAGCTAATGGATTATGGTCTGAACTATTCCAAGATTCCAATAAGGTGTGATAACACTAGTGTCATTGCCATTGCTGAAAATCCAGTGCAGCATTCCAAAACTAATCATATAGAAATCAGATATCATTTTATCAGGGAACATGTTATGAATGGGAATATTGAACTACAGTTTGTACCTTCAAATCAGCAGCTGGCAGACATATTCACCAAAGTTCTTGATGAAGCCACTTTTTCAAATCTTGTGGGAGAGCTGGGAATGGTGAATTATGCGTCAGGGTCAGAGTCAAACTCCTAAAATTTGGTATTTCTAACTCATTTCATAAGTTCGGGATAAATTCAATTGATATGTGGTTATATATGTTCAAATTGTAAATATGTATATACTTGTATATTCTGCATTTTGTTATTTGGTTTTTTTTTTTAACTGATGCATCAGGGTCAGGGCTTCCTTAAGGACGCATCAGGGTCCAGGTGTTGATCTTGTTCTTCAGGGTCAGGGTATCCGACCTGTGCGTCAGGGTCAGGGTATCCGACCTGTGCGTCAGGGTCAGGGTGTCCGACCTGTGCATCAGGGTTAGGGTGTCTGACCTGTGCGTCAGGGTCAGGGTGTCCGTCTTGTGCATCAGGGTTAAGGAAAAGTTTTCAAACGTCAATAGGCGGAAACCCTAGAACTTCAAATCATCAAAGCATCCATGGTACGACAACAAATTCAGAGGAACTTGACAGTCCCACCCACAAACTACGTGGGCTTCTCTGACATTGATGAGGTAAGTGAATGCTTTAAACCGATAATGAACTATCTACTCAACTCTGAATATAGTAAAACCATCTTTACCGATGAAGAAATATCGGGGGAGGCACTGTCACAACTATGGACAAGTGCCAAGTTCATGTACTCCACCACCAAACCTGATGTGGTCAAGGGTATCTTATTCAAAGTTTCGTCTGAGAAAGGAAAAATAACTCCTTCCAGACTTAACTCTGTTTTGGGGCTACCTACTCAAGATCTGGTGGATGTACCCAGTGATGCAGATCTGCTGAATTTCTTGAGGGAATTGGGCTATAACGCTGCTCTCAACGCAGTGTTAAAGTTCAAGGATCTCAAGAGGGTGAACGTGAAGAGGCAGATTTCTTATCTCTTCGACACCATCACTAAGGTGTTCTCAGTAAGTGTTCTAACTTTGAGGTTATTACCTCTTTAACTTTAAAAATAGCATTTGCAATTATTAAAAATGTAAATATAAATATAGGTAAAATAATTTTTGATGACCTTGTAAATAAGTTAGGTAGTTTTAATAATAGGAAATCTGAAATATATTATGCTAAATTTTTGTACATGATTATTAAAGATCAGATTACTAATTTTTCTTTTGAGAATGATATACCTGTACAGACATACAAGCAAACAAAGAAATTGTTTATAGAAATAATAAAGAAATCTTTTTCAGCTGAACCGTTTGCACTTCCATCGCATATGGTACAGGTAGTAAATTCTACACCTTCTACTTCTCAAACTGTACATTCTTCACCTTCATCTACTACGACAGAGAAATCAACCACCTCTCTGCCTACCCAAGTAGAACAACCAATTTCTTCACAACCACTCTCAACAACCCAACCCACAGTCTCCCAAAAGACTGTTGGGATTAAAAGAGAACCCAGTGGAGTTACCACAACAACTGAGGGGGAGCAAGGAGAGAGAGTGATTGGCTACAGGCGTAAGAAGAAGAAGGGAGTCACGAGTGTTACCCAACAGCCTGACCTGGCAGTATTCTCTCAAAAGGATGTTGCTTTTGATAAGAAATTAAACATATTTCTAACTAGTTCCTCTCAAAAGGAATTAGTTATTGAAAATAGTCCCCAACCAAGGACACAATTGAGTGAGGCATATACACTGACCATAAACACTGATGAACCTACCATCAGGGTCTTTGAGAGCCACTTGCAGATATCCTCCACAGTGAGTGCACACACCACTCAAGATGTTGTAGCTCAGAAGCTTCTCAATAAGATCGACATGAGTCATAAGCATTCTTCTACAGTATCTTTTGATGAATCACCTCCTCGTTCAGTGATTCAACCAACACTCCCATCTACACCACTTCCTTCTTTCTCTGTTCCTCAAATTTCTTCAGATATAATGACACAAACATTAAGTGTCATACAATCAAATTCTCCACATTCTCAATTCGTGGAGGAGCCAACACTCTCTGACACAGTGTTTGATAGTCATCACTCTCACATGGTTGACTTATTTTTACTTGATACAAACACTGATGATCAAACAGGGGACATAAACACCACTGTACATACTACAGCTATAACTCTTTATGTACCCCCAATTGTATATACTTCCTCTATAGAAACATACACTTCTCCAATTATACATACACACTTTACTTCTTCTCCTACTCCTATCACAATTGTGGAACCAGAATCTGTACATACATCAATTGAACTGGTCACAGTTGATGATTTCCACACCCATAGGAGCCCCTCTAGGACAATTTTGAGTGAGACTGAGAAAATACTTAATGCATAAAGGCAAAGTCAAACCCTTGAGAGGACTTTGGCAAAAGGAGAGCAAGAGAGTACTGCCTTAGTAGGCAAAGAAAAAGAAGAGAATACGAGTGATGCCTTAGACGGCAAAGAAAAAGGAGAGGATGAGAGAGATAAGGATGAGATCCTTGTAAATAAAGAACAGAGAGAAAACCAAGATACTGTAAATTCTACTTCTACCTCTGAAAGTGATGAAGATGATGCTCCCCAAGATGATTTTTTCCAGTTCATCGGAGTTGATTTATACTTTCGACAGAACCAGATGTCTGACACTGTACAGTTATTAAAGCAAGAATTAGCTAGAACTACTAATCCAATCTTGATCAAAGTGCTAAAGTCACAGATCATGATTGGTCAGTCAATAGATATAGAAAATCAAAAATTGTATACACATTTTTCTTCAAAGATACAAAGTGTACAGCCCTAGTCACTAGCCAGACTCTCCACAGAATGAAGAAACACGCAGATACAGTTGACAAGAAGCTAGCTGATCTCACTTCTCAACTGACCAACATGGAAACTCTGCAACATTCCATGGGTGGCACTCTGTAACAAGTTCTTCAAGTCATATCCCGACTCTCAACTCCCACTGATGATGCTGTCAACAAGGGGGAGAAATCTACCAAGTAATCATCAGGGGATGTTGTTGAGAATACAAATCAACAATCAAGGGATGTGACTGCTCCTGTTCCTGCTCCAAAATCCAAGGATAAAGGCAAGGGTATCCTGATTGAGGAACCCAAGAAGAAATCCAACACTCAATCAAGGCCTAAGCTACTTGGAGATACCATGAAGACAGTCTACTTTCCAACTCCTATTGAAGTTGTAATTGATGGGAAAATGGAGCTGGTCTACCCTCAAGATAAAAAGTAAGTAGAAGCTGATGCAATCTTTACACAGCAACTTCAAGAAGAAGAAGAGAGGGAAATGGCAAAGGAACAAGAGGAAGAAGCAAAGAAGAAAAAGAGTGTCAGGCGCAGGACCTCCAGGAAACCACAGCCAAGAAGATTACAGAACCCTAAAAGTGCATCAGGGGATAAAAATCAAGATAAAATTGAAAACCCTGATGTCACTACAAAGAAGTCATCTGAAGCCAAGGACAAAGCATCTTCTCCTATTACCAAAGAATATGGTCCACCCACCCTAGCTGAATTTCTCAAAGAAAAAAGGCGTAAAAACTTGACATTTATGTTCTCCATAAAAAGCATAGATGTCAGGTTCAACAATAGAAGGGATCAGCTAATAACAGTTCAACTGAAGAATGGGTCAGAATTCAATGTAGCAATGGACTGGTTCAGGAGAATGGATGCTGAGCAATTAGGACTGGTCCTAAATCTGATTCCAAGATCCTCGCAGGCTAACAAAGACTTAAGTGTTAGAGTGTATGCCCTAGTGGCCAATTATGTAATGATTGTGACACTATATTTTTTGATATGTTTTTGGTTAATGATAATTTATTATGTTTTATTTACTGCGTTATATAAATGTTAACATAATAAATGTCCTTAGAAGAATGATACTAATTATATGGATTCAAGTATGTGACTTGAGTATGAGATCATATATGTGATGTATCATTATTCTTAGATGTCCCTAGTCAAGTATCATTGTAAGTGGGACAACAATAATACATTGAGACTAGTATGTGATTAACTAATGGCCATATCTCATTGGTCATAAATATATACGAGATATATTAAGTTGATACATAGGTACATGTTAGAGAACATAGTACTGGACAGACCCACCATGAGAATTCTACATGGAGCGTTATGCTATGTGTCATAAGTAATTCTCATAGTGACAATGATGTAATGGTCCTTCGACCTGAAGTCATGACATTTCTACATAAGGAGTTATGCATTTTGACATTATCAAAAGTCACCTTTAACCGGGTGGACGATAAAGGTGATTGTTGGATGCATAATGAGTTATGTGAGAAATGGGAATGATGTAGATGGAATTTAACCCTCCTATAAATTAGGGGTGATATCTATAGGCCTCTTGATTGAGTGAAACTATAAAATGCATGGCCATGCTCAAATAGAGATTTGTTTCATATAGTTTACTCATTGATCAAGAAAACTAAGATTAAATAATGAAGAGGATGACACATCCATGCCTTGAATTTAATCTTAGATATCATGGTTAAAAGGATTAAGTTACATTGAAACATTGGTCACGGAAGGTAACGTCGAATCTATGACTTTATTATTACTTGGGTAACAGTGATGTATTACTAGATGCCGCTCACTGTTTATAATTTTATAATATGATTTAAAATTATTGCCAACGTAATAATAACCTACAGGGTCACACACAAAGAACATTCGTCAAGGAGATATAATTTAAATGTCTATGATTTTAATATATCAATAAGATTGATTTAATTAAATCATGGCTTTAAATTATATACATATATATTAATATATGTAATCTGTATAAAATAGAGTCCTTTGGAAGGAAATACGAATATATATATGTATTTGTACATATATATATATATTAATTAAGTGAGACTTGATTAAATATATATATATCTAATAAATATAAAAATTCGGATTTTAAGTCTCCTAATTAGATTAGGTTTTGGAATTACTCTATGAAAGGCTATATATATGATATATCAGCTATTCTCTAACTATCCAACGTTTTTACATATTCTAAGAATCCTAGTTGCTCACAAGAGAAAGACTAGAGTTCAGAGATATAGAGAGAAAAGAGAGATATAGATCATACAGCTAGTACTGTAACTTTTCTTGTTCGAATTGTGAGACGATTCGCGGGTGTTCGTGTGGATACCATAGAGATGCTGTCCTGTTGGATTGCGTTAAAGATTTGGAGACGATCAACACCTTCACCAAAACTTCAGATTCGCACAATTAATCGGTAAAATCTTAAACTATCTGTATTAAATAGTTTCGCATAGATCCTCGGGTTTGGGTTTAGTTTTGTTTTATTTTAAATTGTATTTCACCGCTGCGTTTTAGACCCAATGAAACCCAACATTAAGGGGGATAATCGACAGGCTGACGAGAGCCATCAACAATGAAAGGAGCCTGCCCACATCATTGGAAAGTCCACTGAAATTATTCTATAGATCCACTGATGGGCAGGAGAAAAGTATAAGGATCAAAGAAGTTGATGGCCTAAACCTAGAGAAAACGATGCATGTTCTAAGCCAAATAGTCAATCACAAAAATGAACATGTCATCGAGTTCAGAATCCTGCTGATTCAGAGAGTATTGAAGGAGATTGAAGAAACCAAAGCTGATGATGGGAACACTGCAGTAAGGAATGTGCCACCAGTGAAGGGATTTAAAGAATATCCAAAAATGATCACTAGCCCCATGGGTGTTCAATTCAAAAATAAAAAGGGGGAGATCATTACTTTCCACTGATCACAACTTGCTGCAACCAATGTTCAAGAAATAAAATCTGTCCTTGAAGCTTTGGAATCCAGCAGCAATGTCAACATAGTCAACTTCAGAAAACATCTTTAAAAGGAGCTGGAGCAACTGGAAGCATGTGGAGAAGACAACAGACTAAGGATTCCTGATCAAAACCCAGATCAAAGAAGACAAGGCCTTGGAAGTGACTCTCAACCGATTGAATCAAGTCATCCATTGCCCTTTATCTCAGCAAAAAGGAAAAGGGATCCTGATGTCTAATACAACATTCTTTTTGTAATAGTTATAAGAAAATACTTGTACAGAAATTATTTCATTAATTCATTCAAAATTCTTTCATGTATGTAGTATTGGTTTTGACATCATCATCAGTACATCTAGGGATTTATGGTTATCAAATTGATAAACATAAATAGGGGGAGATTGTTAGAGATAAATGATGATGATGATGATTATGTAATAAATTGTGCAACTATAAATACTTGAGGTGTTTTATAAACCTTAAGATCAGCACAAGTTTTGCATCCACTGATAATAACCTTATTAATCAGTGGATGATCGATCTCTTTACAAGACAAGTCAGAAAACAAAAACATTCAAAGGACTTGACTAAGTGAAGAAGAATATCTGATGCTACTTGTAAACAGTTAAAATATTCTGCACATCAGAAATTCTAATCAAAGTTACGTTGATTAAATTCCATCAGGGGGAACCCATCAGGGGAACCCATTTGGGGAACCAAACAGGGGAAACCTGTCAGGGTGTGACGAAGGCAGACTAACCCGTCAGGGGGAATGACCAAGATGGCATCAGTGGAAGCCATCAGTGTATGCCATCAGTCATAACCATCAGGATCAAGAAGCACTGAGTGAAACTCAAGTGAAGGTTGAAGCCCTGATCCAGTCAATAAGCATCAGGGGATCCAAAAGCACTGATCGAAGTCCATCAGGGCTGATAGTCAGTGGATCGTTATGACAGCATGCACCCGTCATCAGTACTTACACGGAAATCAACGTATGTGTTACAGAAGCAAGAAATACCAACTGGAAAGATATTTCTTGAAGTTTGTTTTTGATCCAATGAGAACTCTCTCGCATTAAATGCACACAGATCAGGGGAAGAAAAAGAAGCAACAAAGCATGCGGCAGTCTGACACATGGGGCTACGATGTGACATACTTGCAGCTAAGTTGAGAAAAGTAGCACGTCTCTAGCACGTGATTTCATCAACTGATCAACATATAAGCAAAAGAGTTCTCATTACAAAAAAAGAGATTTTGAATCTATCCAACAGATCAAACAAAAAAAGAAGCACACAACACTAGGAAGCTCAGAAATATATTTCTTGAGAGATTTATTTTTTAGAAAAAGTTTTAGTAGCTAGTGAGTGTGAGTAGCTGTGAATTTTATTTGCAGAAATTGTAGCTGTAAATCACATTTGTGATTATACAGATTTCCAGAAAAACCCCAAGTTTTAATATAACTATTTTAACTTGAATCTGTGTGTTCATTTCTTATAGTTTTTCTGTTTGTTACAACTGTTTTCCAGTAAGCACTTTTAAGTTTAAAAGGGCAAAAAAGTTCCAGGTGTTTGTATTCACCCCCCCCCCCCCCCCTTCTACAAACACTTGTGCTTATATTGCACTAACATAAGTTTTTGAAGCTAAATTTTTCTAAATATTATCCTCCGATGAGTAATTTATTCATGGATAATAGTTAGGTTCAATAGATATTTATCCTCTGATATTATAATTTGTACATCATAGGATAAATAATACAAGCAGCTAGTCATCGGATAAATCTATTTCTCGGTGGATATTTTGTTCTTCGGTAGATAATCTGCATCAGAGGATAATTTGTTCATTAGCAGATTATGACCACCAGCAGATAAATGTTCATCGACAGATAAATTCATCAACGAATATGAGTCATCAGCAAATACAGATTTATCAAAGGAATTTGAAGATCAAGTTCGATTGGAAGAACACAACAAATCCTAATCTAAATAGGATTTGAAGTTACAATATATATATAGACATTACGTAACAGAGATAACGTAACAGAAACGTTACGTAACAGATACGTTACGTAATAAAGATAACGTAACAGAAACATTATGTAATAGAGTTATTACAAGTACCAAGAGAGTCCTTTTTAATTGAAATAACACAAAAAATTCTTAGAACTTAAGAAACTAGAATTTGAATAGCAAGTTTTAACATAACTCAAGAAAAGTTCTTAGAATTTGAGTAGCAAATTTTTAGAACTTGAGAAGTTAAAATTTATTTTCTAGAGTTGTTAGTGTTCTTTGTGAAAGGAAATCGGAAGTTGATACTTAATTTACTAAATTGAAGTTAGAAATTATTTTTTAGGGTTGCAGTTGTTTTTTTTTTAACAGAGTTTTTCGAAGCTAATTATTGTTGTACTTTAATTATCAGATAACTCTGTAATCTTCATTGAGATTAATATAGTTTGAAATATTTTTATTTACACTGAGTTCTTAAGATTCCTTATTATTTTGCAAGTTTATTCATTACTTTTAAAAAAATCAAAAGAAGTTGTGAAAAAATATTAATTTGTATTTAACCCCTTTCTACAAATCCTTGAACTAACTTGGACAACAATAAGATATATTAAACATCAATGACATTGACATCATATTTTAAAATATAGGAAATATTTGTAAACTATGCAGACTAAATCACTTCAATGTAACTGAAATATTAATATCATTTAAAGAAATATTATTAAATAATTTAAAAGTTGTGCTAGACATTTGTTTGTATATTCCTACATTTGTTTTATATTACATTTTATTAATTAATTTTTTAGATTCAATAGTCATTCTTTATTTTAACTCAAATTCACTTAAATTTATTTACAATAAAAGTTGATGCGTAACTATTTACTTTCTCTTTTTGAAATTCTTTCACATCTTTTATATAATTATTTATGACCACGTGATGCCTTATATATACAACAAAAGTTGATCCATTTACTTTCTCTTTTTGAAATTCTTTCAAATCTTTTATAATTATTTATGACCATGTGATGACAACTTTGGATCAAATTTATGACCATCTTTTATATAATTATTTACGACCATCTTATATATATAATTAAAATATAAGATCAAATTTGGATTTTTGAAGTCATTTTAATTTTATGAGATTATAGTGAAAAGATTAGATTAATATCAACTGATAAATATATTATAATATGTTTTTTTTATTATAATGATCAAAGTTAAGTTATATACCAATTTGATGTTAAATAATATAATTTAATATAAAAGAAGTATTAAATTATAATAAAACTTTGAAAAAAATAATAAAATCAAAGGAAACTTGTGCCTCTCACGAGTTACACGCTAGTTATTATTGCAAAAGTTAGGCATGGCAACGGGGTGAGTATGAGACGGGTGAGTTATTTCCAAACCCTACCTGCTAAACTTACATAGTCTTCTAAACTTGTCCCGCTTCGTTTATTATTCTACCAAACCCGTCCCGCCCCCGTCCCGTTACCTAAAATTATTATTTTTATTTAATTAATTTATTTTATTTCTTTATTTTTTTATATTATTCTCTTACAAAATCTTTTAAAATCATTATAAAATATGTTTTATATATAAACGGGTCGAAGTCAATGGGGTGAGATGGTAAATCTCATACCCTACCCTAACCCTATAGGATTCAACTAATCGGGTCCCATTAAGATCGGAGTTTGGCAAAAAATTAGCGAGTCGGGTAAAATTGTCATCTCTAGCAAAAGTAGTTTAAAATTCAATTGTAGTCTATCTATTACCTATTCTAGGTCTTCAATGTTTAGTGATATAACATATATTTTATAATCTAGTCCTCAACCAATAAATTTTAATTTTAAATGTCTTAAAAGAAATTAATTTTTGTTGTATTAATTTATTGTCGTTTCATTATTCTTATTTGCATATTATTTTAAATTGTTTAAACAAGAAGTATATGGTCACTAAAATATATTTAATTTTAAAAGGGATTTTTGAGTTTTTAGTATCTTTAGGAATTGTGAGATTGTATAGGTTGTTCGTAAGTTTAAAACTTAAGTCGTTGATACGTTAAAGGGTTTTGGGTGTCTAGCGTGTTAATAAGAGTTAAAAAATTTTGCAACTAAGAAAAAAGTTCAATGATGAGTATAAGGTTCGGAAAAAAGTACATGTTGATTTTTGAGGAGAATACACGTACTATTCGTCCAAGACAAAATAATTATATTTATTATTTACTTGTTATATATTGATTTGTTAAAATTATTGTATATTTGTAGTAAGTCAAAGAGACATATTGTAAATATTTCTCTACCCATAAGAGGAAGTTTTATTATTAGTGGATAGACGTCTGGATTCAAGAGAGCAATCCGAGGATCGGAGTACGGATATATCAAATAGATATATTGTTGAACCAATATAAATTATTGTATCTTTAATTTTTTTTCATTTATTTGCATATTTATCTGCTATAACCATACTAAAGGTTTTTCTAGAATATAATTTTATAATTAACTCACATAAATTTTCAATTTCAAAAAATCGTCATTATTTAGATTATCAAATCAATCCTTTATAACTTATTTTGATCCTTCTAAAAATATCATATACAAATAATAAATATCAATACCTGATTCGACTAAAGATCCCGAGCAATGACTTGACTAGTATATAAAAGTAGCACATCTAGCTCAATCATCATCTGATGATAAGTTAGGAATATTGGTATAAATAAATTAATCATCTTATGGTAAAGTAATATATATGTCAACTTTTAGATGAAATAAGGCAGGTTAAACCTAACTCAAAGAAATTTACTACTAATTAGTTAGGCCCCTAATCACTTACTTAATGATAAGCTTACTTACGACCTGATATATTAGATGAATATCTTTTGCCTAACTTTCTTTTTTGAAGTTAACTTTTGCCTAACTTTACTGAAATATATACAAGTAATAATGATCAGATTAGGTTATAAATATAGACTTTTGATCTCTATAATTCGTTACCTTTTTTTCTAGGGTTGAAATTACTTATAATACTTGTATTTTGATTTGGTTTACAACTTTCATTTAATAATTTTTCAAATAATTACCTGTAATATTATAATGCTAACAAATTATCACCTGTTCGTCTAAAAAATACTGATATCGATAAATTTATGAAATAATTAATAACGGATATGTAATAATCTCTTATTATTTCAAAATTACAAATGATTGTTTGAGGTTTATAAAACATAAATAATACAATACAAATTGTGCTAGATCATAGATGACGTAGTGTATTATACCATTCCTTTTTTACATCTAATAATGATGTTATTATACTTCCCGTGAATTACTAAAATTAGGGATGCATTATTTATTCTTAGACAAAGGTACTTAATTACCATGTGAGCTCTCATATTTTAATTCTATTTATTCAAAAATAAGTTTACAAATAGATCTGTTTGGTCATCGACTATTTTCTTTGAAAAATGGGATGTCAGGTGTTATCGACTACCTTCTTTGAAAAATAATAGTTGATGAGTGTGTAAGTTTTTAGACAGTGATTTCCTATACCAACAAAAAAAAAAAAAAACTTTACAAATATATTTGTTAGGATACTAATACATAGGGTTAGACTTATCAATAATCGCCCTAACAGTTATATGGCAATTATTGATAGGATACTAATACTCAGGGGATTTGAAATTTCTGATTTTACTAATGAGTTCATGATGGATGAGGACATTGTCTGAGATAGATCTCCCAGCAATAAAAGCATTCCGATTTTCTGAAATGAGGGATGAGATCGAGAGTTTTCTGGATTCGATTTGGCAGGATTTTTGAAAAGATTTTGTAAACAACATTGCCGAGGCTTAATGGCCTAAAGTCCGAGAAGCGTTCAGGATTTTGCTTTTTTGGATTAAGGGTTATGAATGTTTTATTTGCTTTCTTGAGAAATTTAGGCATGCTTGCTTCTTTGACAAGATCTTTACATGGGCTTTTGAGGCTGCCCATACTAAAACACATCTTCCTCAATTTCTTCGACATCAGAAATGTCACTATCCAGCATGGTTTTCTGCTCCTCTGTAAGTGCTTTTTGAAGGATTTCCTTGTATCCTCGTACCTGCTTGAGTCATGAATGGGGTTCAAAATTTGATGAATTTCTTTTTAGCTTCATCTCTAATTCTCGATCCTAATAACTGAATCAAATTTGTACATTGAATCAAGAATTAATCGAATCTAATCTAAATATTGAGCTTAGAAGTTCCTCCAAAACATTAACCCAGTCGAAAATGTATGATTTATACATTCAATAAAACCATGTATAATATTATGATCAATCAAATCACTATAATGAATTTATACATACAGAGTAACCTTTTATCTTTTGGAACAAATGTTCATTTATGAAAAATTAAAAACATCTTTTCAAATTATTCATTATCTCAATGTAGCGTCGTTGAGATTTATTGAAATTCATTATTTATTATTTGGAAAACTATATATATTTATTTTATTTTATTTTTGATAAAGCAAAAACTATATTTAATGGTTTAAAACTTTTGACAGCTTAGTAGCGCAGGTGACACTAGCTTCGATGTGTGAAACTCATTTTTCATCCAAAGTTGCCGCTATTTTTTGAGCAGAGTCGATCAATATAAATCTGTTTGACGATTCAAATCACAATAATTAAACCTAATGGCAAAAATATAAATGTATATATTGACTATTTTTATTTCAGTTTAAATTTTAGATAAAATTTTAAATTCTAATAATATAATTTATCCTGTCAAAAATTTAAAATATTTTATATTTAAATCGAAACAAACAAGATAATAATAATTTATTGTACTAATATTGGGAGATTAGAACAAGCAATTATCAATTATAGGGTTTGGTAGTTAGTTCTAATCTCCTAATTGCTAGAATATAATCTATATATGCAACTGATGAATATGAAATGCAAGACCCATATGTAAAACTATTAAATTTTCAACTAGAAAAATATCTATGAAATCTGATACATTTATCACAGCATATAAATGAATGAATAAATGAAGCAGAATAAAAAAATGAAAGAGATATATAGAGAGAGAAGAGCAGATCCGGTTAGCCTTTATAGTTCTCTCAGCAGAAATTAAAATCTATAGTTTCTTCCAGCAGAGATCTTTTTGGGAATATCGATATGGGGAGAGAAAGATAGAGAATACTTAATTGGTGAGAAGTTGAAAATTTGGGGATGATGAGTTGGGACTCATTTTGTTTCTGAACAATAACAATAATCAAATCCCACATTTTTTTTATATTTTTTATTATCTGTTACTTGTCTCTATCCATGGTATTTCCTTGTCATTTGATCCCATATAATGTAACCCCACCTTCTCTCTTTCCTCAGTCTCACCTTCTTCACTTTCTTCAGATCCCATCCCATACCATATATTATATTACCCCACTTTCCAAACAAAAACATTTAAAAACTCTCTTTTCATCTCCATTTCTTCTATATATAAAATACTCACTAGAACATAGATAAGAACTAGAGAAGAAGACTGTTGTTTGGTTGTACTAATAAATAACATTAGAACTCAAATATTTTGAGAAATGGGGACTGGTTGGAGAAAAGCTTTTTGCACTACAATCCCTAGAGATAACAAAGAAGCAGCCATTGATAATATTAATAGCAAGCATCATCAACAACAACAACAATATGAACAAAATAGTCAGTCATCATCAACCCCAAGAAGTTTAGGAGGCGGCCTTGGCCTTACCAAGCATCACCAACAGGCGGCAACCCCGAGAAGTTTAGCCAAATTGGGTGGACTTTTTTCAAGTACTGGAGGTAGCAATCCATCAACCCCTCGCTTACGCTGCCGAACGTCTTATACTTCCACGGCGGCGGCGGCGGCGGCGGAGGAAGATAATGTTGAGAGCGGTAGCTTCCTTATCAGTCCCAAACTCCGATGCAAAACTACTCCCAACACCCCCAAGTCATTTTCCACTACAAAAACCCCAAAGCCACTTGCCGCTTGTTCTAACCCTTCTTCCCCGAGATCTCCTTTCTCTATCTTCAAAAACTCCTTGCGTCTCTCCCGAGTAAGATCTCTTGTACGTGTCATGATTCATGACATCAGTCATCAACCAGTACTTAGTGATTTGAGGTTAATGGATGATGATTTGTTTGTTTTGTTTTGATATACTTATTTATTATGTTTCCCGCAGAATACTTGTGGAGTGTGTACGCAAAGTATGAAAGCTGGGCAAAAGATGGCAATATTCACGGCGGAGTGCTCCCACTCCTTCCATTTTCCGTGCATAATCGCCCATGTTCGGAAGCAAAACAGCCTTGTTTGCCCCATCTGCAACTCCACCTGGAAAGATGATGTCCCTTTACTCGCCATTCACAAAAATTATGAGGAGGAGGAGATTATTGAGGTGAAAGACAAACTTCAGCCAAGTATAACTAACCATATTAATAATACCCAACAAGAGAAAATCAAGCAGCAGCAGCAACAACAACAAAATAAAAATATCAAACACCTTGATGTTGTGACTTATTATAACGATGACGAGCCTCTCCTTCCTCCTAAGTCCTCCTCCGGTGGATTTATACCGACACCAGAAGCCGCCAGCGAAATTGAAATTGATGATGAAGTTGAAGAGTTCAAAGGATTCTTTGTGAACCCCATTTCATCATCAAGTGATTTGGAATCTACGGTTTCCTCTAGAGATGTTGATGTTGAGGTGAAGTTAATGCCGGAGGTTGCACTTGTTTCGGTGGGTCAGACCCACCAGACATACGCTGTTTTTCTCAAGGTCAAAGCTCCACCACCGCCAGAGCCGCCGTTGGTACACGGCGGCGCTACCCCTTTGTCGGACACTTTCCGGCGTGCTCCGATTGATTTGGTGACTGTGCTCGATGTGGGTGGTAGTATGACAAAGGCAAAGCTTCAGATGTTGAAACGCGCGATGCATTTGGTTATATCGTCCCTCGGCTCGGCTGATCGCCTATCCATTATAGCTTTCTCAGCTAGCGCCAAGAGGCTGCTGCCGCTGAGGAGAATGAACGTTCAAGGTCAACGATCGGCTCGCCGCGTCATTGACCGGCTCGAGTTGCTCCGAGGAGGCTGCGCCGGTGATGCTCTCCGTAAAGCCACTAAGATACTTGAAGATCGGCGCGAGAGGAATCCAGTAGCCAGCGTGATGCTGCTATCCGACGGCCAAGATGAGCGACCACAACAAGAAGACAACTCCGATCAACGGCCCACATCAAACCACGTTTCCTCTACCCGGTTCGCTCATATTCCGGTCCGCTCATCCAGTTTTGGAAAAAAAACCGGGTTCAGCCACGAGCCAGCCGAGGACGCCTTCGCTAAATGCGTTGGAGGCTTACTGAGTGTGGTGGTACAAGACTTGCGCATTCAGCTCGGCTTCGCTTATGGCTCCGACCCAGGTGAAATCTGCGCCGTTTATCCGTGCAATGGACGGCCCACAGTTCTCAGCTCAGGAACTATTCGGCTCGGCGATCTTTACGCCGAGGAAGAGAGGGAATTGCTGGTTGAGCTGCGGGTCCCAGTTTCCGGCGTGGTGGCCCACCACGTGCTATCGGTTCGAAGTTCTTACAAAGACCCGGCGACTCAGGAGTTAATATATGGTACAGATCGGTCTTTGCTGGTCCCGCGAGCACAGACGGTTGGATCGTCTGGGCCAAAGATCCAACGGGTCAGAAACATGTTTGTGACAACGCGAGCTATTGCGGAGTCCCGGAGATTAATTGAGCACAACGAGCTGAACAGCGCGCAGCAGTTATTGGCTTCGACTCGAGCTTTGTTGTTGCAATCGGATTCTTCAGCAGCCGATGAGTATATAGTCAGTTTGGAAGCGGAATTGTGGGAGATTCAGTGGAGAATGGAGTACCAGAAGCATGTGGAGCAGCAGCAGCAGATGATGATGATAAAAATGAGAAGAGTGAACGAAAGGGAAACAGGTGATGGTGTAATGGTGGATGAGAATGGGGTCCCACTTACGCCAACGTCGGCTTGGAGGGCAGCTGAGCGGCTGGCTAAAGTAGCCACAATCAAGAAGTCCATGAACAGAGCAAGTGATTTACATGGTCTTGAAAATGCAAGATTTTAAACTATGAATTAATTTGACAATAAAATAAATAAAGAACACAAATAACGTTGGTGATGATGATAAAATGGAAAGTGTGAAAAGACCCACAACGCAGTATCCGACGGAATGACCCTTTTATCTCATGTTAGGAAAAGGGAAGAAAAAAACAAATGAAAATCTAAACCCCACATTGTCTGTCTTTTCTTTTTTTTTTTTTTTGTTTTTCTAGGAGATTTTTGTGTGTAAATGAAAGAATTGATGATGACGTTGTATTTGTGGTCTAGTGTTTTTTGCGCATTATTTTTAACGGGAGTATGAATGATAGTCTTGTTTCACTTTTCAATTCTATTTGGTTAATTGAAAACTGAAAAGTAATTTTTATTTGGTCATGTTTTGTTGTTATGATTATGATGAGGGATATAATAATGTCCGAGTGAATTAAGGAAACAAAGTGGGATGTTAGATATTTTGTATCATGTTTTGTTGTTATTGTATGTTTTTTTAATGAGATAATGAGTATGCTTAAGGAAATTCCCTAACAGTGCTTTAAGTAAATAACAACACTACCCTTATTGTATCCTTCGTCTTCGTCTTATCATCTTCTCCACCTTCACACACCATCATTGTCTCCATTATTAAATACAGTCACCATATCTCTCTCTCTCTCCCTTTCTACCACCATCATCCGTTGTTGTTAGTCGTCATTACTTCTCATTCAAATCAATATTAACCTTTTTTTGTCAAATCTAAAGATCTCATTTTTCAGATCTGAGTTATAATTTATAGATCTAAAAGTAAATATCATCTTCAGCCTCTTTCGTTATTGTTTGTTTTGTCATTGTCAACTATCAATCTTCATTTTCATCTCCGTCGTTTTGCTGCCATCTCCTCCGCCTATGCTGCCATTCCTTTCGCCTTCCGCTACCAACGTTATGAAAATCGATCAATCAATCGCCGTATCTGGCAATTTTTTCCTCTTCCAAATCTGTTAGATGTAACTTTCTAAACAATAAAATTAAGAAAAAATAATATCAGCATAGTTATTGTCTAAACTATATATATAGAAGTAATTTTATTGTTAATGTTAGCCTTATGATTTGTTAGAGTTCGTTAAAGATCATGTCTATTTCATACGGCAAACATAAATACAAATATTAACTTGGAAATAATAACATTGAATGCAATCGTAACGTAAATCTGAAATCGTGGTTGACGAGATGACAAAATTATAGTTGCAATCTTCGTCGTCTTCTATTTTTCTTTATTAAATATATTTTAGATTAAACGGATGTAATTATTGTCAAACAAAAAGTTGAGAAAAAATATTAGCATAAAAATAGAAACACTTAAATAATAACTTAGAAAAAAATAATAATATGAAAATAGTAACATTACATATACCGTTGTAACGTTGTCAACAAAATATAAGGATAATATTGATATTTCAATGTTGAACGGGCATTGTTAGTGAAAAATGAAAAAGTACTACCACTTTTATGGAATTTTATACTTCATAATGGACCGGTCTAACATTTGTCCTTTTTTATTTATCTTTCGGTGTCAACCTCTACTATAATTAGAATATTTTTTTCATTTAAAATGAAATTAGACTTGATAAATAAGTACTTAACAGTATTATAAACGAAAAATGGATAATCGTTTATGACGAGCGTAAATTGTTGAATATATATACGAATAGACTTATATTTGTATTCGTATCAGGTTAGTACGGATACAAATTTGGATAATATCTGTTGGATAATATTAAATACGAATACAGATATAGGATTTTTGGATATCATAGAAATAATATTTATTATAATACTTTAATAACTTTTGTGATATATATTAAATAATTTTATATTTAACAAACTACCAATTAATATTAATACTTATTGTGTTATAAATTCTTAACTCAATTTAACCATAAATCTAAACATAAATTAAAATAAATTAAATATTTATAGAAGAATAATGTAAATGTTCCATAAATTCTATTATAAGTAATAATTATAATCGATAAAGATTATTACGGATACGAATACATAATATCCGCATTCGTATCCACTTATACCCAAATACAGATGTTATTCATTTTTTTAATATAAATATAAATGAATATAGAATATTTCATTTATTATTTACAGGTCTAATCATTTAATAAGTAAGATTGTTATTATCAACTTATCAAATAATTTATCTGTCACGTATAAATGAAATTAAAATTAATCTAGTAGAAATACAGAATTGGGTAACCTAGTAAAGTATTACGAGTGAAGAGATATTTTGGTATGTAAATCAAAGAATGTCTGCGCATGTTTTTGTACAAATAAAATACACAAAGATAGGTTGGAGAAGTAATACTAAAAAATCTAATTTAGAGAAAAATGTTAAAGAGTTCTCTTAAATTTGTTCTTTTTTTATCAATTAATAAAAGTAATAGATAGATAGAATATAATCATATTAATTTGTATATATTTATTTGTGCATAATTTGATATTCCTTGAATATATGACTATTTTTAAACATTATATTTAAAATTAGAGAAAAAAGTAAATAAATGACTTCTTTAATTGACAATCATCTATTTACACTTACCACATGTTTGTTTCATTTTATCTTGGTTGATCATCTTAGATTAATAGTAATCTTAAGTTGTTATTTGAGATAAACGTGTTTGTTACTCCCTATCATCTTACATGACCGCTTAACGAATAAATGATAATATTTTAGAAAATTATTACCTAAGTGATTATCTGAGATGTTATCTCATTACCACCTTTGGGTGGTTATTTTGGATGACTGATGTTGATGGCCAACATCATTTGATAAATTACTTTTGTACCTTTTACGTGTTAACATAATATACTATTATATATATATGTGTGTGTGTGTGTGTGTGTGTGTGTGTGTGTGTGTTATACCCCATAATAAATAATATAATATATTTTATGTATATTACAATATTTAATACATTATTATATAATATATTTTTATATATTATACAATGTATAATGTATATGATATTTAATAATTATAATTATTAAATATTATAATATATATTTTATATATTAAATTAAATTATGTATATTATATACACATAATACACATTATATATGTAATATCTAATAATAAATATATAGGATACTAACATATATATGCGAAATAGTATACTTAACATAATATACATCTTTATATATGTGATGTAATATATAACAAAAATGTATTATGAAAAGTATATATTTATTGTTATGAAATATAAACTTTTTACCTCTCCACCTCTCCACTTCTTCATCTCTTCATTTCATATACATTCTATTGCCTATAAATAGAGACATTGTAGAACGGTGATGTACACAATTAAATTGAGATATAATATAAAAATAAAATTAGTCTCTCTCTACTTTTACTTTATTTTATAATACGTTATCAGTACGAGTTTGCTCAAGTCAAATTGCGATAGAATTTTTTTCGAGTAGAAGTACAAATTTACTATAATCAGATGTTTCTAGAAGAATGTACTTTCTAGATTATATCTTATTAATTTTTACTTTTTCTTTATGAATTTTTTTTTCCTCTTTATCGGATGAATTTTTTTTTTCTAACATTGTATGAAAGTAATATTTTCATTTCTAGAAGAGAATGATAAATTAAGTACATGATAAAACCAGAAACTTTTATTATAGTTTAGTTTTTTTTGTTAAAAAAAAAGGAAAAGAACTTGAAGTTCTTAATAATAAAATAAAAAAATCTGAAATTCTTATTTGTAATTTTTATACAAGAGACCATGGAGTTCTTTGTTTAGCATAATATATATATGTGTCTCCAATACTTAATTCTCTTAATAACCAGAAGTTATTAAGATTCTTTTTCTTTAGTCATTTTTATTTATGTTTATTGAATACAAATGCATATTTTAATTTCGTAGCATTTTTTTTTTCTAGTTCTTATGACCAACCTTTCCAAACTTGAGTTCAATGCTCTTGATATATTAGGCAAGAATTATCTCCCATGGACTCTCGATGTCGAGATCCACCTTACAGCAAATAATCTTGGAGAAACAATAAAATATGGAAATAAGGTCTCCCCGCAGAAGAAAGCCAAAACAATGATATTTCTTCGTCATCATCTCCATGCGGATTTAAAAACTGAATACTAACGGTGAAAAATCCCTTAGCATTGTGGAGAAATTTAAAAGAAAGGTATGACCATCAAAAATAAGTAATCCTCCCAAAAGCTAGTTATAAATGGATTCATTTAAGATTACAAGATTTTAAATTTGTGAGTGAACATAATTCTGCAATGTTTCGTATAACTTCTGAATTAAAATTATGTGGAGAAAAGATTACTAATGAAGACATGTTAGAGAAAACATTTTCTACATTTCATGCCACGAATTTGCTCTTGCAGCAACAATATCGAGAGTGTGGTTTTAAAAAATATTCAGAACTGATATCATGACTTCTTGTTGCGGAACAAAATAATGAGCTTTTGATGAAAAATCATCAATCATGACCTACTGGTTCTAGTCCATTCCCTAAAGTGAATGCGACATCATTTAAAGGAGGTCGAGGACGTGGTCGCGATCCTAGAAAAGGTCATGAACGTGATCGCACTAATGTTTGGCAACGTGATGATCATAATCCTAAATCAAATGAAAACAATGCTGGGAGATATGAAAAAGGAAATAATTCTTCACATTCTAAGAAATATGAAAATGTTTGCTTTAGATGTGGTATGGCAAACCATTGGTCACACATATGTCATACTCCAAAACACTTGGTCGAACTCTACCAAGTATCCCTCAAGAAAAAAGGAAAAGTAGTAGAAACAAATCTAGTTGAAAATGATTCGAATGATTTGCTTATAGATACACACCTAGATGTTTCTGATTTCTTTGAAAATATTGATGAAGAGATTAATGTCATGAAGTAGTTTTTGTTATTTTTGTAATAAGTTTAGTTTAATTTTCTTTTTCTCTTTATATATGTTGTAAGTCAGTTTGTCATGAAATAAAATTAGTTTTTCTTTTTATTTGATCTTATATATTGTTTTGTTCCAAGGAAAAAGAATATGATTGGAGGCTCAAGAAAAGCCATGACAAATAGTAAAGATGAATGTTTAGTAGACAGTGGAACAACAAACACTATACTAAAAAGTAAGAGATATTTTTCTCAATTGTCTAGACACATGTTAATACAATATCTGGCATTAGTAATTTAATTGAAAGCTCTGGAAAACCTTGTATTTTGTTACCTGAAGGAACAAAATTATTTATAAACAATGCATTATACTCAAGTAAATCCAGAAAAAATTTACTAAGCGTTAAGGATATTAGAAGGAATGGTTATCATCTTGAAACCATGACTGAAAATAATATTGAGTATCTTCACATAACATCTATTAAATATGGCTAGAAGTTCATATTGGAAAAGTTGGAAGTTTTATTCTATGGATTATATTGTACGAACATAAGTCCAATAGAATCAAATATGGTCAGTAACCAAAAGTTACTTGACACAAAGACATTTATTCTATGGCATGACAAGTTAGGTCATCCAGGTAGCACTATGATGAAGAGAATAATTGAAAGTTCAAATGAGCATCCCCTAAAGGACCTGAAGATCCTAGTACCAAAAGATTTATCATGTGCAACATGCTCTCTTGGAAAAATGATAATTAGGCCATCTTCAAATAAAATTGAAACTGAATCTCCTTCATTTTTAGAAAGAATTCAAGGAGATATTTGTGGGCCTATTTCTCCTCTATGTGAACCATTTAGATATTTTATGGTTTTAATTAATGCATCAACTCGATGGTCAAGTTTGTCTATTGGTAATAAGAAAAGTTGCATTTGTTAGGCTATTAGCACAAATAATTCAACTGAGAACAAAATTTTCAGATTATCAAATTAAAAAAATTAGACTTGATAATACATGAGAGTTTACATCCCAATCTTTTAATGATTATTGTATGTCAATTGGGATTATGGTAAAACATCTGGTGCCTCATGTACATACACAAAATAGTTTAGCAGAATCATTAATTAAGAGATTGCAATTGATTGCTAGACTATTACTTATGAAATGTAATCTATCATCTTCTGTATGGAGACATGCCATTTTACATTCTGCTGCACTTATTAGATTAAGACCAACTGCATACCATAATTTTTCTCAATTACAATTGGTCTCTGGAAGATAACCAAACTTGTCTCATCTTAAAATTTTTGGTTGTATTGTGTATATTCCAATTTCTCCACCACAACGTACAAAAATGGGACCACAAAGAAGATTGAGAATTTATATTGGTTTTAACTCTCCATCAATTATTAAATATTTAGAACCAAAAACTAGAGATGTTTTTATAGCACATTTTGCTGACTGTCAATTTAATAAGATAATATTCTCAATCTTAGGGAGAGAAAAAGAAATGTTGAAATAACAAGAAATAACTTGGAATGCATCATCAATATCTTATCTTGATCCCCGAAGTGGTCAATGTGAACTAGAAGTTCAAAAGATTATACATTTACAAAGAATAGCAAATGAATTACCTGATGCATTTGTAGATACAAAAAGGGATACTAAATTAATGTATCAGCTTTAAATGCACCTGCTCGAGTTGATGTAATCCCATCAGAGGTTTCTATACAAAGAAAACATGGAAGACCAATCGGTTCCAAAGATCAAAATCCACGGAAAAGGAAAAAGTAGAATAGAGCAGTTGGTGTAACCCCAGAAGAGGTTATCGATAAAACCCCAGAAGAGGTTATCGATAAAACCCCAGAAGAGGTTATCGATAAAACCCCAGAAGAGGTTATCCATAAAACCCCAGAAGAGGTTATCAATAAAACCCCAGAAGAGGTTGATGAAGTTCCAGAAGTAACTCAGGTATCTAATGATTATGAGATCTCAATAAACTATATACAGAATGGTACAATATGGAACCGCTATGAAACACGTGTTGATGAAATTTTTGCATATGCTATAGCAACTGATGTGCTAAATGAGAATGATTATGTGCCAAAAACTCCTAAAGAGTGTAGGCATAGAAATGATTGGCCAAAATGGAAAGATGCCCTGAAGTATGAATTAGATTCACTTGAAAGCTGCAATGTTTTTGGACCTGTAGTCCTAACTCCCAAAGATGTTAACCCTGTAGGTTACAAGTGAGTATTTGCAATAAAAATGAATGAGAAAAATGAGATTGTGAGATATAAAGTAAGGCTTGTGGCGCAAGGCTTTACACAAATATCAGGAGTTGATTATAAAAGAACGTATTCATCTGTAGTGGATGCAATAACTCTCAAATTTCTAATTAGTCTCACAATCACTGAAAAACTTCAAATGCGTCTCATGGATGTAGTCACAGCCTATTTATATGGATCACTTGATAATGATATTTATATGAAAGTCCCTGAAGGACTAAAAATGCCTAAAACATTTAAATCAAAACCTCAAGAAATTTATTCTATAAAGTTACGGAGATCTTTATATGGACTAAAACAGTCGGGTCAAATGTGGTATAATCG
This sequence comes from Centella asiatica, assembly GCA_014636745.2. Classification (NCBI taxonomy): domain Eukaryota; kingdom Viridiplantae; phylum Streptophyta; class Magnoliopsida; order Apiales; family Apiaceae; genus Centella; species Centella asiatica. The sequence continues at coordinate 1,703,540 of CM025782.1, forward strand.
ACTAAGTGAATATCTCATAAAAGTGGGATACAAATCTAATGTAATTAGTCCATGTGTTTTTATTAAAAGAACAATATCGGTTTTTACAATTATTGCAGTATATGTTGATGATTTGAATATCATTGGGTCTCCTGAACAGATCGAAAAGACTGAAAATTTATTAAAGAAAGAATTTGAAATGAAAGATCTTGGTGTAACATAATTATGTTTTGGCCTGCAGATCGAGCATTTGAATAATGATCTTTTTGTCTATCAATCAAATTATATCCAGAAGATGTTAAAACATTTTAATATGGACAAAGCTCATCCTCTAAGTACACTAATGGTTGTTTGATCACTTGATGTAGAAAAAGATCTTTATCGTCCCCGAGAAAAGAATACGATAGGGCCTTTGATGTATCTTGCTAATAATACAAGACCTGATATTGCTTTTTTCTGTCAATGTATTGGCAAGATATAGTTCTGATCCAACACGTCGATATTGGAACATAATTAAACATGTGTTTCGTTACCTGTGGGACAAGTGATATGAGACTATTTTACCAAAATAATAAAAAATTCAAATTAGTTGGGTATGCAAATGCAGGGTATTTATCAGATCCACATAAAACTCGATCACAATCTGGATATGTATTTACATATGGCGATACTGCAATTTCATGGCGATCAACAAAACAGACACTGACAGTAGCATCATCAAATCATGCTGAATTAATTGCTCTATATAATGCTGGACGAGAATGTGTATGGTTGAGATCAATGATTCAACACATCTAGGAGGAATGTGGACTTGAGTCAATCAAAGGCAGCTCAACTGTGATATATGAAGATAATACAACATGTATTGCTCAAATCAAAGAAGGATATATTAGAGGTGACAGAACCAAACACATTTCACCAAAATTCTTCTCAACACATGATCTATAGAAGGATGGTTTGATACATGTTTGTCAAATTAGGTCAAGTGATAATTTAGTAGATCTATTCACAAAATCATTGCCGAGAAAAGTTTTTAAACAACTTACATAGAAGATTGATATCCGTTGTTTCAAAGATATACATTAAAATGAGGGGGAGTATTATACACGTTGTACTCTTTTTCTTTCACTAAGTTTTATCTCACTGGGTTTTCTTAGTAAAGTTTTAATGAGCCAACATAACTAATCCAGAAATATCAGTTAATTTGGTCCTAACGTACCTAATTTATAATTTGTCCTGCAGAACATATTAATTGTGTATAATATAAGGTAAAATGTCTAAAGGGGAGTGTTATGAAATATAAACTTTTTACCTCTCCATCTCTTCATTTCATATACATTCTCTTGCCTATAAATAGAGGAATTGTAGAATGGTGATGTACACAATTAAATTGAGATATAATATAGAAATAAAATTAGTCTCTCTCTATTTTTGCTTTATTTTATAATATTTAATTCATTTTATATATAAAATAAAATATAGTATTATTTCTCTATATATTATATATCATATAATATAATTTGTAATATATAATACAATACTCCACTAGGTATATTTAAGGACAATTAGGTAAAATAAATAATATAATCACTCAAATACCTAACAAATATTACCATTTAGAATAAAGTTACCAAACAAATAAATTTGATCATCATGTTACTAAAGTTACCAAACAAATAGATTTGATCATCATGTTACTAAAGTTATCAAACAAATAGATTTGATCATTGTGTTATCAAAGTTTATTATAGATCATCTGAATATTATTAATTATCGATTATGTTATATTTGAAAAAAAATGCAAAGAGAGAATGTGAAAGACATGAGAAGAGGAAAAAAGAAGAATAAAAAGAAAAGATGTAAATCAACATACAGTCTGTCCAGTAGGAAAACCAAAGAGTTTTGGGACTGGGATGAAGAAGGTAACTAGGGATCAAGAAAATGGGGAATTTCAATGAGCAGCAAGTGGAAAATAATGCACTTGAAGCGGAGAATTTTTTATTATCGCTAAAGAAAAACACTATAATATACTTATAAAATAGTTGCCGATACCAAATTTATAATCATGAAATATGAATATCACGAGTCGAAATTCAGAATTTCATCAATGATATGATAAAATTAAAACACAATTTTAATTTATAAACCAAAGAAATACTATACTGAAAAAAAACTTACGTACAGCAGAATAGCAATTACGTAGTTCTCTAATCTTTTTGAAGTTCAATCATAGTATAAATTGAATACAAGGAAATAAAATAATATATTCTCCCAAAATAAAATGAAATTCGATGATTTATATAAGTAATTGTATTACACTAATTGTCCCCAAACCGGCAAAAATTGTTTATTGCTGACCTTAAAAAGCACAAAGGACTTAACAACAAAAACCCCAAGAAAGCATGAAAATTATCACATCAAAGCAACAACAATTCTCACACTTGAAGTAACAGATCTTTCTATTTGTTTTGGATTGACATGTTAATCAGAGTGCACCATACCCCCAAACAAATAAATTATTAGCCTTTCCGTTCTGCTGTCTTTTAACTATATTTTGTACATTCGAACTCCAAACAAATTATCAAGTACTCACAAAATCCCTCATTAAGTTTATAATTAGATATCAAATATATAGCCATTGGTTGATGTAACACTCAACTTTCCTATATATGATATATATCATTGGAATGCAATAGAAAATGTGGAAGTTTAGGTGTTTTCCTTTTGTTACATTACAAGTTTTCGTACTTTTTAAATAATGGGTACTGGAGATATGCATATGGAATATCCCTATTCTCATTTTACCTGCATCAAATATATAAATAAATAAATGAATTGATTTGGTTTTTGGCTTGAGTTTTTAGTTTAATTCTTATATGGTTAGGTCGTACATGAAGATCGAAGATCTGCTGTCACAATTGGACATAAATACAGAGGCTTTAACCGATGTTAATCACATGCAATGCAAGTTTAGTGACTAAACTCTTGATGATTGAGTTTATTCTTTATTAATATAGTTTCATGTGCACATGCTCAAGTTGAAATTATATATAGAGGGTGTTTTTTATGATATTAGAAGTGCTTAACCGAAACTGCATTGTAGAAAAAACTTATGTTTTTGTATCTGACAAACTGCCCATTATTTCTTCTCACAAACATTAAATTAAAAAAATAATAATAACACACAATAATATAACAGGGACAAAGGTCAGAAAACAGAAACAAACAAAAGCAAAAACAAGATCATGCAAAGCTCAAGGTAAATGAGAAGTAGAAAGGGAGAAAGCTGAGCCATTTCTCACCACCCTTTTTCACATAGAACACACAAAGCCATTGTTTTGAAGAGAAATGAAGACAAAATTCAAACAGGAGAAACACACTTTCTCAGTCTCCTCAGGACCATCAGCTCCGATTTTCCTATTATCTCATGGATGCAGGATGGAGGTACCAGTAAAGAGAAATTTTAGCTCCAGTACACCAACTAGAAGAATTTTCTAAGCAATGTTCTGAATTTCGGACGATCAAAGAAACACAAAAGGACGAGGATGACATCTCAATAAAGACAATTAGGATTTAGTTACAAAAATCAACAGCGTTTCCAAAATGGCCCACAGACAAGTGGGATGATCATTCGTCACATAGATCAAGCTCCACACAATGACCTAATATATACATATAAGTATACAACAAAGACGTCATCAATTACAAATAGATGGATAAATATATTGAAGACCCCAAGGGACAGTTGCACAGTCGAAGCTTCTTACAGCTAATTGGTAAATGAATGTGGAGGAAGGATCCTGTCTTGTTCATCTATGTTGACATGAAGATCAAAACAACTTAAACATTACTGACCGTGTGAGGGGCTTACCTCTTATTCAGACTTCAAAAAATGGAAATCAGTGTTGATATTTTAACAAAGGAGCTTACTTTTGGGCTTGTTCCACCTTAGCTCGAACCTTTTGTTCCAACACAGAGATCTCAGTCTCAAGGCTGAACATTCTGTTAAGGGCATGCATATTCTCAAGTGTCTCACTTAAAGTACGGCTGTCACTCCCATCACATCTCAGATGCTGCATGGGACCATGAAGAAGCTTATTCACTATACCCCTGCTAAGATCATCAACTGCCCTCTTTTCTTTCTTTGAGACATCTTCACCCATCTTCGACATGCATTTATCAAGTTCTGCAAGCCTGATTCTTTCAGCATAAGCCCTCAATTTTTTGATTGTAGGAACAGTCTCTAGTGAATCTCTCCAAGCTTCAAACTGTTTAGACTCCTCAGCAATAATAGCCTGAGCTTCCATTGCTTTCCGAAGCCTATCCTCCTTATTAGCAGCCACAACCTCCTTAAGATCATCCACGTTGTATACTCGTGTGGCCTCAAGGTCTTTGATGCAAGAGCCAACGTTTCTAGGGACTGAGATATCAATGAAAAGTCTCAAACCACCAACATTTGAGCCAACAGGAGGAAGATCCACAACATGTTCTTTCAAAAACAATGGAGTTTCTGAAGCAGTGCTGGTAAAGACTACGTCTGACTCAGCAGCACATGTTAGCATTTCTGCAAGGGGTTTGTAGATTATCTCAACATCCTTCAGTTCTTCACGGATGGCAGAAACTCTCTCCTCACTTCTGTTAACAACCACCATCTTTGTGCATCCTTTTGCTACCAAGTGTTTAATCACAAGCTTTCCCATCTTTCCTGCTCCAATCACCAGCATTCTAGCAGTAGTGTGGGAAGATTCAGGAAGTTTCATCAATGCCAGTTCTACAGCAGCCGAGCTGACTGAAACTGCTCCTGATGCAATATTTAGCTCACTTCTAACACGCTTACCAACACTGATTGCATGCTTGAACAGCCCACTGATGTTCCTCCCAAAGCCTACTACGCCTTGTCCAACTTTGACAACTTGTTTCACCTGAGCAAGGATTTGACCTTCCCCTAACACCAGGGAATCAAGCCCTGCTGATACTTCAAAGATATGCTGTGTAGCATCACTATTATACAGCAAAAATCGGTGCTCACAAAGTTCCGAAGCGGGGATTCCACTTGTCTGCATTGGAAAAATAGCTCTTAAGAGTTAAGATTCTTTACTATTACAGCAAAATACTTTGCTAAAAAACATGAGAAGATAGGCGAAAGGGAAAATATAAAAATGCAGCATCACAAGAAAAGAAATCTCAAAAGGGAAAGATTTAAAATATATATATATATGACAGCATCGAGAATGATTACAATACAATCATCTCAGTCATTTACAAGGTAAATTCTGCAGTTGTGCCAAAAAGAATTCTTGTTGGATTCATAAGCATTATAATCTACACCTTTCCCAGAAAAGCTTTTCACATATGTTAAACATGAGATACATGCTCTTGAAAAGTTTATTTCATCAAGGCCCTCAATTTGTAGAAGTAAGGTTCAGCTGCAGTTGGAAAGGAACATGAGAACATAAAAGACCACAGACACTAAAGTACCTTTGACATCCATTCAGTCACTTCTTTTACCCCCCTATGCTGAGACAGAGCCACAACGTATATTTCCATCCTGTTGCAAGTACTAAGAACAGCAGCTTCTTCAATGTGATTCAAACTACAAAGCTCACTAATAGCCCGTGGCCATTCAGCTTCCGGAATGGCAAGTTTTTCACGCATTTCAACAGGTGCAGTGTGGATACTGAGCCCAATTACAACAATGCTGCTCCTCTCCTTTGTATACCCTGACATCACCAGAAATATGGCTTTGGGACATAAGTAACTAGGAAACCTTCATGTGATCACACATAAATGTCATGAACTGAACTCAATTATGATCTCACAAGGAGAAACAGTAACTCTAGAAATATAATGAAAATGATAGTTAGATTCTTGATGAAATCAGACATCCTATCATGATCGACAAATACCCACAGAGACCCAAACAATAACCAAAAGAAAAAAAGTTTCAAAGATGACAATTGAATTTTTGAGAATATGATTTTCAAACAATGAACTGTAGAACTGTAAAAGGATTAATACATCAATACCAAATGAATGTACAACTCTCTCTCTCTCTCCAGCTACAAACCAGTTGAACCAAGAACTTATATTCCCACGTCAAATTATTAACTTAACTAATAAGCGGAAATGAAATTTACACATCACCAGCTAAGTGGTTAGATATATAAATTTATCCCACAATAATAGTGACAAGCCTTAATGATAACAAACATTTGTAACAAGCTATCTAAATTGACGTTTACACAGTCGAAATTACAACAGCCAATTCCAAATCTCTATTGGAAACTATTGTTACAGGACCTAGACTACATATCCCTTGAAATTTCTTGAAAAAGGTTCAAACCTTTCATGCAAGGAATAAGCAATTCATCACACAAATTCTCGTCTCTGCTCTTATCCAAATTAAATGAGCTGCCATTAGACAAATCCATGTAAATACATAATTGCCGGCCAAAGACATTACTAGTTTATTCTTAGACAATCATTTATAACTTTAATTATTCGTGAGTTTCCATTTCCTTCCGTTCATATTATTGGAGCTTGATAGAAACGAAGATATCTGATCAATCTTCTAAAACAAGGACAAGAATCAATAACATAAGTTGGAATCTGATATAGAAATTGAACCAGAAATGCTAAAACATCAAACAGATTCCATATGACTATCAGATTGATCACAACTTCAGAATCACATTAAGAGATAGAAAACAGAGAAATTACTGTCAGCGGCAGAGCTTTTGAGCTGCTCAAGGGCAGAGAGACTTGGAGAAGGAGCCTCCATGTTAGTGTCAGTAGTCTGAACCTCACACCTGATGCTACTTGTACCCCTCTGAATTAGGGTTCTTCTGGGTTTGCAAAAAATCCCAATTGGGTTGAACTGGGAGGCCGATGAAGCTACAATCGAGGCAGCATTGCTGAGAAGGATGGTCTCCAACTTTACCCCTGAAAAAGCGCTCGAAACCGCCATTGATGCTGTACAATTGAGCTTTCTTCTCTCTGTAAACACACGAATCACGATAATTCTTGAGAGAAGAAATAGAGAGATAGAAAAGGGGTTTATGGGGTTGTGAATAACAACTGATTGGGGGGATTGTTACTTGATTCTATTTCGATTGGGTTGTATTTTTTGGAGTGTGGTCACCGGTGGGAATGGGAGAGAGATGAATTTGACTGTTTTTGGTTTTTGGATTTCTTTGTTTTCTGATTGGCAGATGGTATACACGTTTTATCCACACAACCTAATGCATTAAATATATTAAAAAACAAAATTGGTTGACACAGTAATACTTATTACAATAAAAATCACAATTATAAATCTTCACTATTAAATTTGTCTTAAAATTTGAGTATTATAAATCTAAATATGAATTTAATGGTTAAGATCTAAAATTACGATTTTCACTGTAATAATTGTTGCTTTAGGGTATATATTTTGTTACTTTCAATTTAAGTATTTCTCCCTCCAAAATTACACATACATTTTTAAAATGATTACATATTTATCGTCCTATTCAAAGTAATAATAATGATAGTTATAATATGAATCATTAAGTAATGAAAATAGTAAAACTAGTTGGAGTAATATAATAATATTTAAGAAACCTCATAATATTTTATAATGTAAAAATAGAAATGTATCTCTAATTTTAAAATAATTAATAAATAAATATATATTTCTAATTTTGAAACAAATAAAATAAATACCTATGATATTATTAAACATGAATTTTGATTTGTTTTTAAATGTTTATAAAACTAAAATAGAAATATGATATAAACTAAAATTGACATAAAAAATGAACTTAGGGGCTCGTTTGTTCGGGTCATCTTTATCAAAATAATTTGTGTAAATAACTTGATTTATTATCAAATGTACCACCAATAAATGGAGTCATCCATCACTAATTATATTATTGTTTTAGAACAGAATAGTTCGATTACTTTCAAAAATATTTTGATTTAAGGGTCAATTATTAAGGTGCTAAATTCTATAGAGTGCCATTAATTAATGCTTTAATATATAAGTTTATCTGAAAGAGCTGCTTAATTTTGTAATTAATCTCGACTTTAAATTGGAAAATTCTCCACTCAATTTAATTTTTTATGTTTAAAAATTTTAAACACACACACACACACTGAATTTTTTTTTCTTAATTTTGTTGTCAGAGAACTTATAAGATATTGTAGGGTAATTAAGTTAAAAGGGAAAAAATTAATTTGGGAACAATAATTTGAGGTGAATATGTAATACATTTATTTACTTTTATATTTATTTATATCCTAGGAAATAAGTAAGGGGGAAGGGGAGAGGTGTGAAAGGCATGTGATTGATCAGTTGAATTTGAGGGTCTCCATTTGCCACAAGCCTCAACTCCTTGTCATCGTGGAGATCAGTCCTACTCTCACTTCTCTTTTAACTTGTATGGCCCACCCAAATCATTATGCATGGCTCACACATTTCCATTATATTTTTTCATATCTACACCAACAAATACATATAGTTTGTACATGTAAGATAATTATCTTTAGATTTTTAACATTTTTATGTTGTCACAAAATTTCTACTAAAATGATAATTTGGGTTACATTACTTATAAGTTAATTGTTATGGATGCGTGAGAGTGTGATCTCTAGATAGAGGTTGACTTTTTATGTAATAATATATATATATATATATATATATATATATATATATATATCTTCTCAATAAAATAACTTTTTGTACACAAATTATTTTAGAAGAGAAATTCACAAAAATGTATAAAAAGAAAAATATTAATTGACCCATTGCGATTAAACAAAAAAGAGAATAATAAATTTGTTCACATATCAAATTTTAATTAATTTGTGAATTTCTCTTATAAATGTATTTGTATGCATTGATAAGTTACTGCTCAATATATTATTTTGTTTTTCTTTCCGAGCAAAATATTTCGGATGGTGAAAGTGCTACTTTTTAAATTTGGGTTTGAAATTTGTCACTGCTATCTCTTCTAAGTCTGTTCAGCAAAGCAATATCTAATATATCCGGCTATACATCATTACTAAAAATAACTGAGTACAAAGCTTGTACTTATAAATTTGAATGCATATTTAATATCCACTCTCATTGCTTCAATTCTAGGCTGAAGTTACTTATATGCTTGTGCTTAACTCATCAAATACCAAAAGAAAAAAAAAATAAAAAGCAAAATAATTCTCTCTTTGATTCACATTAATTGTCATTTTGATTTTTTACACTTAAATTTAGGTGATGTCTTTTATATGTAGGGGTGTACATACGGTTCAGTTAACCGAAATTTGAACCGAAAAATCGAAAAAAATTTGGTTCGGTTACCGAACCGAAATAATTCAGTTCGGTATTCGGTATAGGAAATCGAAGAAATTCGGTTTTCGGTTATTTCGATTCGGTTTTCGGTTTAACCGAAAACCCGAATTTAAAAAAATCCATCCAAGTTTACTCTTTCACAAATCACAAGTTTCACCCGGTTAATCCTAGCCGCCTCTCGTCTTTTTTGTATCTCCTTTTTTATTTAAGTGAATGACTATCAACAGGTGTTTAAAATAATTGCCAACAGGTACTACTTAACTTAGTTTTTTTTTTTTTACATTCTAGAATTCGGTTATTTAATTCGGTTTTCGGTAATAACCGAAATATTTAATTCGATTCGGTAAAAAATCGAAATAATTTCGGTTCGGTATTCGGTAATGGATTTAGTATAAATTCGGTATTCGGTAACCAAAATAAAATTCTGTTCGGTTCGGTTTTAACCGAATGCACACCCCTATTTATATGTTAAATATTTTATTTTATTTTAAAATATTTGATATAAGAATTAATATAAATAAAAAGTTTAACTAAAACAAAATATTTAACATCTAAAAAATATCACATAAACTTACGTGTAAAAAATTAAAACGAAATATTACAATGCATAGGAAGTACTACTTGAGAATCTCATATGTTCCTTTATTAGTTTGTAAAATCTTCAAATTCAAATATTGTGTGAACTTAATTAACTTGACAAACACAAAATAAATGTTCTTAACAACATTAAATGTACCATTAAATACAAAAATATTTAGGGAAATGGCATTGTCTCAGTAAAAATTATAATGTTAGAGGCTCGGAGTAATTTGATATTAAATTACACGTAAAGTGACAAACATCGCTTGGAGTTATATTTATGTTGTATTTGGTTCGATAGAATAGAATGGATTTTATACTATTAGTTAGATCATTTATATATAAAGTTCATTCATTCCTTTTCATATTCAAAATGGAGTTTATCCATTTTATCGCAACCAAATTTTTAAGCACAATCTATCATTTATCTATTCTCATACTCCTCACATTATTTTATAATTCTTGTCTTTTACTTTTATTTTTCTTTTTATCCACATATTTCGTTCTCATATCATTCTTTTTCATGCATCCAAATGCAACTTTATTGTTCTGAAATTGATATAAAACTCATTACTAGATGCATAATTATTTAAGTTAAAATGTTGATAGATTCGAATTACAATATTCTGAATATTAAAATACCGTTAATCTTCCAGAATAATAATGAAATGAGATTTGTTTTGGGGAAGAATAGAGGAAGTAAAATTCTAAAATTAAAATCGATGGTACAATTGATTTCCACAATTAAAAGAGAAAACAAAATTCCTAACATAGTAGTACATATACCGATTCATCAAGGTTAATAAAATTTTACAGAAATATCCAACATTATATACATATATAAAACTTTTTAGAAAATGGAGTACTAAAAAATAATACTCCATTCGTTTTAAAATTAGAAATACATATATTTTTTAATATAGTATTATTTGCAAATGTTATAGTTTCATTTTTTATATGAATTTCTAAAAATATCGAAGTATAAAAGTTCGTATATTTTATACTATTTTATTTCATAGCTATTAAAAGTACAAAATTTTACTTTAATTTACGATTATAGGATTTTATAAATTTATTTTATATGAACTAAAATATATATTTAATTTTAGAGTGGATGGAGTATAAATAATCAGACATTCTTGCAGTGGTGTTCAAGAATAATCAATGAACATATATAAGCTGTTTTCTAGCCCATGGTATGTTAAATTTATTAGCATTTGGGATTTCCATAAAGTAAGAAGCTAGACATGACAGTTGGGTTGGCCTTAAATAATCAAGCATTCCAAATGTAGGAGCCTTTAACTTCAAATATTCTTCATGTCCAAATGAGTATTGCATTTTATAGCACTCTTCGAGTTAAGATGACAGCACAACTTGTACCTAAAATTTAATTTAAAACTGTTACTGTCATGATCGATTGCTCACTAAAAATGACGGCTAACAAAATTCAAACTCTCAACTTAATGAGAGTGCTTATTGAATTTTACCAATTGAACCAGCATTCGTTGGCATCACAGTTCAATTTTAGTTTTGAAATCATTAATGTATCAAGGTGATTAGTAAATCAAAATACTGATAATCATATATGATTACAATTCCTTATAAAATTATCATACTTAATATGAAAAAGTTGACCTACCAAAACTAACATGAAAAGGAATTGAAATCAAAGATTATAATGTTCACGAAAGACGATGATAAGAATTGCTGTAAACATAAACTAATAAAAGATCAAGCAATCCACTACACATTGTGACATCTTGTCCCACATTGAATACAGTGAGAATCGTCAAGTGACTTATAAGATTAAAATATTATTATCAAAATCATCAATATATCTAGAAATTTTTAAATACATGTGGTGAACATAGATGACTCACGTTTAGTGCACCTGAGTCAATAAATTCAAGCTGGGATATTATAAATGGTATTAAAGACATGATCCACCTGAAAGTGTGAGAGTGCACTGGCTCAAATTAGAGGCCAGAAGTGCGAGAGCCGGTTAAATTGTGATGATTATTGTGATTGAACTCAATGAGGACGTCGAGTCTTATGGAGGGTGAATTGTGATCCCCGTACCATATTGAATGTATTGAGAACCTTTAAGTGACTTATAAAGGTAGAATACTACAATTAAGATGGTACATTTGAAACAGGATGTTACACACACATATATGGATTAAGAAAATTGAATTATAACTCATATTTCAAATCCTCTACTATTAATTTTACATTTATGAATTTGTAATTTATTTAAAAGATTTAACTGTATGGATCGAAAAATCTTAAAATTAGAAAAATATATGATTTTTTCATTATTTTGTGGTTTATAACATGGTATTTATAACATGTAAAACTTGTACCTAATTAATTGCTAAAATACATTTATTTTTATATGATTATAAAAAGGGGCTAATAATTGAGTTATATCTCACATTTCAAATCATACTTACTAATTTTATATATATGAATTCATAATCTATCTTAAAAATTCAATCGTACAGATTGAAAGAGTATCAAAAGATATAGTAGTACACAAATTTTCAAATCATTTCAAAGTATGTAGCATAGTTTTTATAATTATGTAAAATTTATATATTTTCAATGGTCAAAATATATTGATTTTCATATGATTATAAAATTATGTAAAAGAGCTCAAAAAAATCCCAAACAATTACATATACTTTATTTTTTCATGCACTTTTAATTCTTATGGTTAGATTTTTTCATATATTTGGAAACCGAAGTATAGAATGAGTGGATATAATTATAAAAATAAGGTATAGCTCAATTCCCTTTTTTCCTTATAAAAATTATAAATGAAGTTAAAAATTTTGTAAAAAATAGATATTATATTTTTACATGCTCTTAGAGCCGGAATATTGCACGAATGTGTAAGATTAAAAAAAATTAGTTATAGTTCACTTCCCATATATATATATATATATGTATATAGTTTGAAAACTACATCCTTATCGATTCTCATATTTGTCTTAAAAGAAATTTAAAAAAAAAACAAATATGTTCTGAGAAATTAAAATACTTTCTTCTGAGAAATTAAAATACTCCTATGTGATTTAGTTTTTAGAAAAAATTTAACTTTTTTCTTAAAGTTTCATATTCCTTTCTTCTGAGAAATTAAAATACTCCTATGTGATTTAATATTACATAATTTCTAATTACCAACAAACACATAACACACACATATATATACACACACAAAAGTAACGATATAATCAAATACCTCTTTTATTTCACCACAAGTTGTCTCTGAAATTGTCCTTTAAAATTTTAATGATACTTATTTTCTCATGCCCAAGAGAAAATTATACTCTATTTCTCTCGTTCAACTATAATTACTGTGTTTTTATAACACTTAATCTCATAATTTTATACAACATTATTTAAGTATATTTTTTCTACTTACATATATCACTACAATTAGCTCATTCCTAAAATATGCTACTTCACTCATACAATTCACGTAATTTACGAACTTGATTTCATAATAGAAATTAACAAAAGAAAAGGGAAATACATAGAGTTCACAATATATATGTCACTGTTAGGTTTTATAACATTTGATGATTATATATAAATAATTTTAACAATTCTATTGACAATTTAAAATTTTATAAAAACATTATCAATTTTAATGTGGTCCCCTTCCACAAAGTTTTGGATACGCCGGAGGGACATGTAATTTTTTTTATATTATTTGGAGATATGAAACACCGTTTATATGATAATGAATAATAAGAAAAAATAGAACTATCAAATATAGCCTTATTTTTCATGACCATAAAAATGATATTATACATCACTAAAAGATATAAAAATTTACACGTGGACATATTTTTTGATGTAGATTGTCGCGCTCGGGAATTTTTGTAAAGATAAGTGTGAGATTTTAGTTTTTAGAAAAAAAAAACTTTTATTATCTTATTTGAAAACGTATTTTTATTCTTTTGTTTTTTTTACTTTGTATTCCTCACAATTACTTCAAAGTTCTGAGTTATTCTAGGAAATGAGACAAAGACTTTATAAAATCATATTTAAATTTTTAAAGAGTCGTCACCTAACAACTTTTTTTAATTAAAATGGTGTATTATAGTACCTTTTATTTTTTATTTCTTGAATTCTTAAAAGAACGAATTGAAAAAATGGCTTATTGATGATTCTAATTTTAAATTTGGTCAAAATGAAACCAAATGATTCTTGATTCAGTGCTAATTTGAATAGTGAAATGTGTTAGGTACCCCTACACTCACTTCAAGTCAACACATAGGTACATGTAAGAGAACAATGTACAAGATTGACCTACTATGAGAATACTACATGTATGTGAAGTGTCATAAGATATTCTCATCGTGACAATGATGTAATGATCCTTCAACCTGAAGTCATTACATTTCTACACAAGAATTCATATAGTTTGATATCACCAAAAGTCATTTTTAATATGGTGGACCATAAAGGTGATTATTAGATATATTATGAGTCATGTGAGGAATGTGAATTATCTAAATGAGATTTGACCCTCCTATAATCCTTGGGCCTCTTGATTGAGTAAAACTAAAAAATGCATGTCAATGTTCAAATAGTGATTTGTCTCTTATAGTTTACTTATTCATCAAGAAAATAAAGATTAAATTATAAAGAGGATGACACACTACATGCCTTGAATTTAATCTAGAATATCAAGGACAAAGGTATTATATCACATTGAAACATTAGTCCCAAAAAAAGGTTATGTTGAATCACCAACCTTATTATTACTTGGGTAAGAGTGATGTATTACTAGATTCCGCTCATTGTTTATAATTTTATAATATGATTTTAAAATTATTGTCAACGTAATAATAACCTATAGGATCGCATACTAAGAGCGTATTAAAAACAGAATTAATCCAGATATTAGATTTTTAAATAAGTGAATATGATTTGCTTATTTAAATTCATAATTAAGAATTAGTATGAGTTTAATATAAATTAACTAAGTAGTTGACTTAGTCAATTATATTAAAATGGTTCAGCTGAATCTCTATCTTTAAATATATATATATATATATATATATATATATATATATATATATATATGATATATTGTGTCTTATTTCTTGAAAAATGGGTAACACTGAGGTGGTTAACATTAGAGTAGAAAATAAAAACAAAACACTACCTGTTTAGCATGAGAGACCATAGTAAGAAAGAAAGAGATCGTGTAAGGCTGTTTTTCGTCTTTTTTTTTGGCTAATACCAATAAAAGGAAGTAGTCCACCTCCTTATTTTGACAGTACGCTCATGTGGATTCTGTAGAGGCCCAGTTCTGTTGGATCGTGCTTGTGGTTCATTACAATCTCCACCAAAGTTCAGAATTTTCAGTTTGAATTGGTAACCCTTCTAACAAATATGTAAACTGTGCCACATAGATCCTTTTGGGGTTTTGATTGGTTTTAATTCATTTTTTTTGCTACATTACTATATGCAAAATGTTAGAGTTAATTGATGATGATGATGTTTAAAGAATAAATTGTGCATCTGTAAATACTTAAGGTACTTTATAAACCTTAATATCAGCACAAGTTTTGCATCCACTGATGATAAACTTATTCATTAGGGGATGATCAAACGCTTCACAAGACAAGTCGTAAAGTGGAACATCTAAACACTTAACCAAATGAAGAGGAATGTCTGATGTTACTCGAAAATAGTCAAAGTATTCCGCACATCAGATATTCCAAACTAGCCTTCAATGATTGAGAATCATCAAGGGTACCCGTCAGGGGAACCCATCAGGGGATGACTGAGACAGACCAACCCGTCAGGGGAACGCGTCAGGGTATGCCAGTGGCTAGCCAAACTCATCAAGGGCAACGCGTCAGGGCATGATCAAGACATGTCATCTGTCAGGGTAAATCTTCAGTATATGACAATGTCAGGCTAACCTATCAGGGTAACCCGTCAGGGGGAAAGCTCAACACTGCATCAGTGGAAACCATCAGTGTATGTCATAAGTTATAACATCAATGGATCAAAGAAACACTGAGTAAAACTCATGTGAAAGTTGAAGCTCTAATCCAGTCTTTAACAAGACGTGTCATCAGGGGATTCGGAAGCACTGGTCAAGTTCATTAAGGCTTGTAGTCAGTGGATGGCTATGACAGCATGCACCCGTCATCAGGACTAACACTCAAATCAACGAAACTTGTTAAAGAAGCAAGAAATATTAACTGGAAAGATATTTCTTAAAATTTGTATTGGTCCAATGAGAACTCTCAAATATTAAATGCACGCAAATCAGGGGAAGAAAAAGAAACATCTAAAGGCAAGAGCAGTCTGTCACAAAGAACAACGATGTGACATATATGCTGCTGAGTTGAGAAAAGTAGCACGTCTTCAGCACGTGGGTTTAACCACTAATCTACTATATATGCAAAGGAGTTCTCATTACACAATGTACAACACAAGAGAGAGATCAATCGAGCATCAGATCAAACAAACACTACAGCACACAAAAATCACTAGAGAGAAACTTTGTAATAGATCTTGAGAGATATATTCAAAGAAAAGAGAAGCTAGTGTGTGTGACTTAGAAGTTGTAATTTTATTACAGATTTTGTAGTTGTTTAATCACATTTGTGATTATCCAGATTTTCAGAAAAACATCAAGTTTTAATACAACTATTTTAACTTGAATCTGTGTGTTCATATTTTATAGTTTTTCTGTTTATTGTAGCTGTTTCCAATCAGTGCCGACTAAAATTTAAAAAGCTTATATTGTTTTAACACGAAATCCCTACAACATATGCATAAAATTATTAAATGACATCAATGTGACATACATGTATGCAAGTAAGACAAGTTTAAGTGATGTATATTTAGTTTCACACATTTAGGATGTAATTACTTTATATTATTATATTATTTAAGGAAGAATGACACATCAACCTTATGATTTAATTTACATGTGTGTGTATGTGTGTGGCTTCTTTATACACATGGTCGAGACTATGCATGTATATGATTGAACTATATTTTAACTATTAATGCAAATCATACTATGTGAACTTTTGTGAGATCACTTGAGTAGTTTGTCAAAACTTAATGAACCTTTCCTTTTGTAAAGTTTTGAGAAAATCTTTGTTTGCATTTGACATTCATATATATATATATATATATATATATATATATATATATATATCTATTTTCTAGTTTCTAGTTTCTACGTGATCAAGTTAAACATGATTTATTTGACATCACGGATGATTGCTTTTGTGAGTATTTTAAAATAAATATTGTAAAACATTTTTGAAGAGATTGCCACATTACCATTTATTCATGTATTCACATAGACATGTACATTCATATTCACACAAGCAACTTTCATATAAATTATCGTAGATGATTGTACATAATTAACTAGAATTTAAGTAACTCTAATTAATCTTGTCAGTATCAAAATTAAAGTCATTTAATCATTTAAAAGGTGAATCTAATTGGTCTTACATATCCAACTTCACAATGACGATAAATTTTACTATTTTATTAATCTGTCCATTTATAGGCTTTAGAATTTTAGATTTTACTCTATCGATTGTAAGAATAAATTTGATTTTAATTGTATGCGTAGAGGTTTTGTACTTTAATATGTGACCTCGGGAACTGGGGAACTCATGCACCTGTGTCGGAAATTGGTCCAAAATTAGTGGTCTTTCAGGAGTATTTGTTCACTTTTCTACGTACTTTGGGCTTGCCATTCTACTTTGGGCTAAATTTTTGTAGCAATAGATTGGGTGCATTTTGTACTCTAAATAATATATACTTCTTAGTTTATAAATTGGTAAAAAAAAAAAAAAAAATTTCTTCATCTTTCGGTCAATTTTTAATTTAATTTTTTTTTTCTCAATTTTGTTATTTCAGTCCTTTATCTATACATAAACCTTCATTAAGTCCTCTTGTTCGTTAATTACTTAAAAACTATACCTGTACTTATTATATGACTTTTCCTCGTGCCCATTCGTGAAGTCTCTAATTTACTCGTCATATGGGGTTTACCTAAAAAAAAAATCCATTTATGCCTTTTACAAGAAGAGCACATGCGTTAATTTTACGTTTGTTTGCATATTATTTAGGGCTTTGAGACTTGCTTAGTTAAACAAATTTGTATATTTTATTTCTCTATAGGAAATTTTCTTTAAATGTGTACAAATCCTTTAAGATTACATAATTACATAATTGAAAATCCTAAAGTGACGCGAAAATAAATAAAATATGAGGAATGCAATGTGCAAAACACAAATAATGATAAATCTTTTTTTATATAAAAAGTCAAACAAAACTTTTTTTCAAAACCTTCTAATAAGTGCCTAAATTAACTTTATCACCTTTTCAACTCGGTTAACATTTAATAAAACCGATCTTAAACAAGTTAGGAAAAAATCAAATTAAAATCTTATCCCTAAAAACTCTCTAATTTTATTTTAATTTTGTTCGAAATCATTTATCTCTTATCCAATAAAAATTTAATTTGTAATCAACTACAATTTTTATGTAATAAACCAAATTATCCGGAGTGCTAAAATTCTTAACTTTTATTTGTAATAAATTTTTATTAACATATGTACTAAAATATATAATTAAGAGAAATCATGTAAATTTTTTTATTAAACAAATAATCTAAAAAGTACTTATAAAAACTAGAAAAAAAACTAACTAAATCGACAAGTCAAACATAATTATTATTTACAATAATTAAAAATATATAAATTTATTTAATTTTTAAAATTTATTTATATAAATATATACAATTATAAAAAATAAAAATCATGCTTGACTCGGGTAACAAAACTAGTGTATAGAATAATTGATCATGTCTTACGGAGTATTATGTTCAAATAAGTGTACAAATACTCGTAATACACTGATTTACCATTTTTTAAGTAATAAGGTTCTTGAAATTCAATAAACTTCAATAAAATTATCTCTTTCTGAATAATTGTCGCTTACATATCTGTTATAGTCAATTCCACCATATGACTTTAGAATTATTCATATACATATAATTATAATTAAAATTATAAAAAATAATTTTTACTATAGATTGTATAAATTTTTATATAATTATAGTTTTATCTCATATGTATTTATCAAACATTAAAAATTTTACGTTAAAGAATAGTTAACTTGATAAAATAAATTTAGAAAGGTGTATTACAATATTAATTCATTACTAGCTTTGTTACGCTTGCAAAACACGTGTTTTATTTTTTATAATTGTATATTTATTTAAAATAATTTTTAAAATTAGATTAATTTATAATTGTCAATAATTTGTTTAAGTGTTTGTTATCATTATTTGCTAATAATTTTGAATATTTTTGTCGTTTATCGATCAGTTATTTTAAATTATTAATAGAAATTGTAATATAAGATTATATTGTCATGATTTTCTTTTACAATAGTAAAAATAAAATTATTTTTTTTATTAATGTAAATAGTAATAATGTTTGAGTCGTTGATTCAATAAGTTTTTTTTTTCATTTTTTTGTAAGTTATATGTATGTTTAATGAGTTTCTTTTAGTACACATTTTAATAAGATTTTATTGTAATATAAAGTTAAAAAATTTAAAACTCTAAATAAATTGGTTTTATATTCCTATTAATTGATTACAAATTAAATTTTAATTGAAAAAATAATAAGTGATGTTGAATTAATTTAAAATAAAATTAAAAAATTTTTAGTGATAAAATCAAAATATGACTTAATTCGTTAATGATCGATTTTATTAAATGTTAAATGAAGTTGAAACGACGACAAAATTAATTTAGATATTTATTTAGAATGTTTTAAATAAGATTTTTGTTAGCCTTTGTATATGTCAAACACATGCATGTAAACATGTATATATACCATCTCTCTTCTTCTTTTTTGGGTTTTCTTCTTCTTGAAAAGTGTGCCACTTTCCCAAGAAAAGGAAAACAAATATATGGACATGGCAATCATCTTTCGCATAAAGTTGTGGTTTGGGTCATGTTTCTTGCTCCATCCGATCAAACGTCACGGACAAAAACTTGCCATCGTTTCTTTTCATCTATGCGTTTTCACTCGTGTCTTGTGATAAATGAATGAATGAAAGACAATGGATTGCTCCTGTTTGCCATTTTCTACGAGTCAATACAAATTTTGATTAAGAAAGTTGAACAAACTATGTTATGGTATAAAATTAAGAAAAGATATAGTAGTCAGAGTAATAAATAAAAGTAATTTTTGCCATTAAAAAGTATCACTAAATATCAAATTATTCAGAGAGTATAAATTTTGCTATGACGATATCACAGTTTTAAAGTATCACTAAAAAATACTCTTTTTATCCAATTTTATTTGTCATTATTTGATTTTATTGATCAAACTGAGCAGTTTCAAAATGAAAATATTTTTTTGTGTATATTAAAAATAGGCAGGTAATTATTATCATATAAAAGTATATTACTAAAGTCAACTTTTATATTTTTTAAATTCGTGATATATTTGATAAATTATGAATTTTAAAATTAGTCAATTTGATTGTGAAAAGTCAACCATGACAAGTAAATTCAGACCCAAGGAGTATTATTGTTGTTGTTATATTGATTTCTTCATTATAAAAAAGTAGTGTTTTGTTTTTTTTAATACTTTTACAAAATTTTAAAATTCAAATCTGATACAAAATCAATCAATTCGGTCTTTAAATAGAATCCTGAAAAATTTTAATAAAATTTCAATTCGGTATTATAAATCACATGAAAATTCTAATAAAGTGAAAATTTTAATTTAAATAGAATTAAACAATCTTAATAGAAATAATTTTAAATATAACTCCTTATATATATATAGAAGGAATGTGATTATTATCCTTATGTTAGTGTCAAAGCTAGATTGTAGAGTTAGACATTTATTAAGTTTAACCTCTTTTAGAATTTTGAATGAATCCTGTGCATTAATGTTAGTATGATCGCACTCAATTTTAAACACTTTTACATATAATTTAAAAATCTAATATTCCACGTACCTTAAAAGATATCGTAATTTCTGTACCTCACCATTTTTTAAGATTCTCGAACTTGCGTTTAGTCTTCTTCATAATTTCTGTACCTCATCATTTTTTAAGATTCTCGAACTTGCGTTTAGTCTTCTTCATAAAGGAAGTTTCCAATGACACTTCTAGAGAATATATATTTAAACAGAAAGGGTCAACGGCTAAGTTTTTTGTTGTGCTCTGATTCCTGCATTGGTTGCTCCGGATGATTTCTCATAAACTCCATAGAGCTCCCGGGCAGATAATACACGTGGCGCAAGGATTGGCTGCCCACCCTTGTGTGGCCTTATTTTGGTACATGAACTTTTACTATAATTTAATATAATCTTTTAGCTTGAAAAAAAATAATATTTAGTACTTTAAATTACAAACAAACAATCTAAATAATTACTGAGAAAAACTTAAATTTAATTTTGTTGTCAATTGTTTGTATAAATGAACAATTTATAAGTAATTTTTAGATATTTTTGACGTATGTGATATGTCCCTAAATTAATAGCGTAATCAAAGTTTTTTGTATGAAAACCAAAATATTTTCATAATTTATGTGGTATTATCACAACTCGATCTCTCAATCTCTACGTTAATAAAAACGAGTTAATATCAGGTAGACTATAAGTCATTAATGATATTATTTTATTAATTGATTAAATTATATTATGTCAATTTGAATTGAGATGAGTTAAATGTATCAAATATTTCTAAAATAAAACTTAATTTGTTTCAATTTATATTTTAATAATCAAAATTTTTATAGTGTAAATTATATTATATAAATTTTTAAAATTTATAGCCAAACAAACAATCCCATCCTATGTAGTTAGATATTTTTAAAGAAGTTAAACCTAGTCAATACCCTTATCACAAAAACTTGAACCGACTCGCTACTCGCGTATCAATATCCATATAAGTCATAAGAGAGTTCTGTTGGCAATTAAAAAAGAACCGACTTTTTCTCCAATTAGTTTGTTGAAATTATTTATTGATTGATTAATTTAGTGAGACCCCTTTATCTCTTACACGTTGCCCGCCATGTGTTATGTGGAGTTGAGGCCTTTAAAGAGCGGAAAAAAAAAAAAAAAAACCCAACCCCTGTTTCGATCTACAACAAGACATGCTGCATCAATTAAATATATATATATATATATCATGATGACCATCTTAATATCATAACTTCAAAAATTCACACTTTAAACATACATTTGCAGATAGATACAATATAGAAATGGAATCGTCGGAAAATGGAGAAATGATAAGATCCGTTGGCAATGTAAAAGGAAGAGCGCTGTCGAAAATACATACAACTAAAAGTAGAAGTAGTAATATTATTAACGAAGATGAGATCTGTCACGACGACAGTGCTGCTCCTGTGAAAGCGCAGACAATCGACGAGTTGCATTCTCTCCAGAGGAAGAAATCTGCTCCTACGACTCCTGTTAAATCAGCTGGATCTTCGGCGGGGGCGGGGGCGGCGGCCTTCGCTTCCGCCGTTTCTGATGAACAACGACAGAGACAACAACTGCAATCTATTAGGTACGTACGTACGTACGTAGCTGGCCGGCGGGTACATTCTTAATTAATTTTGTATCTGGATAATTAAATTAAATTAAATTACAACTGCACATTTTACGTTTTATTATAAATAAATAATACATGCAATTGATGTGATGGATGCAGTGCATCATTAGCATCATTGACGAGAGAGACGGGGCCTAAGGTGGTGAGAGGAGACCCTGCAACCAAAACAGATGCACCCAAAGTTCCCATTCATCACCACCATCATCATGTCCCCACTCCTACTCTCACCACCAGCGACAGCGGCCTCAAGTTCACTCACATCCTCTACAATCTCTCTCCTGCTGGTATGTATGGATTAATTCTATTCACATTATAAGAATATCATCGTATATTTCATGCATATATTTCGGTACCAAGGTTGTGAGTTAACATAAGTAGTACCAAGAGTATTCCCGCTGGGGTGAGAATTAACTAGGATAATATTATGAGTGATTCCGCCGATCAAGGGAAGGAAAAACACAAAATTTAAGATATAATCTTCTTACCTTTTAGTAGATACACAATTTAAGAGATACCGTACTTTGTGATTTTGAGGCATTAACTTGGGAATTAAGCATATATGTGGATGAAATATGTATATAGTCGCTTTTTAACTTTTGTAATTAGTAAAACATATATATGCTCTGATAACATATATATGTGTGTGTGTGTGTGTGTGTGTGTGTGTGTGTGTGTGTATATATATATATATATATATATATATGTAGAGCTTTACGAGCAAGCAATTAAGTATGAGAAAGGATCATTCATAACGTCGAGTGGAGCTCTTGCCACTCTCTCCGGAGCAAAGACTGGTAGATCACCAAGGGATAAACGTGTTGTTAAGGAGGATGCCACCGCGCAGGAGCTTTGGTGGGGAAAGTAAGTAAATTAATTGATATATATATATATATATATATATAGATATCTTTGTTAATTACTTATTTTATTTGATCTTCAATATGTATAATTTCTGTTATACGTACAAACTCTTGTTATAATCTATGTTTTTTTAATTTTATTTTGTACTCACGTGATAGGGGTTCGCCCAACATTGAGATGGATGAGCACACATTCTTGGTCAACAGAGAACGAGCTGTTGATTACTTGTGCTCCTTGGATAAGGTACTTATATATGGATTAATTTAACTAATCCATATATATATATTAATTGAAGGTCATAATCTTCGGAAATGTACTACAATATATCGTATAAATGAAAATTCTTCAGTCATTACTATAATAAAATGAAAAATATATAAACATCCAGTACCTTGCGCAGCTGTCTGGATTCAAGTTGTTTGTATGGTGAACTGTTTCCTATATTTCAAGCTATAAGCCATAGTAATTTATGTAAATAAGCTTGATTTCAGGAGTTGAAAACTGTTTACTGTTTTTACAATTAATCAGTAAGGGATAACGTATTGATATGTATAAATCTTAATCTCTTACAATTTATTATATATATTTTTTAAGTCCTAACAACTATTTTCATATATGGCCAATTTGAATTTGTGTGCTACCTACAGATTTCTGACTTATATACTACTTACATCACAGTGCATATATATACAAGACAGTTGAGTGCCACTACTATTATTAGTGTCTGCTATTATCGTCATGTTGTTTTGTGCACTATATAGATTGTTATGAAAATATAATGAGGACATTGTTGTTATCCTTATCGGATGAGTTAAATTATACACACATATACGATTCATACCGATGTTTGATACAGCCTGACGAAATATCATGGATTGCATTAACTTCTTTTTTTCTTACTGTCTCTATCTCAAAATGCAGAGCCTAATGAGTTTTTGGATTTCCCTTTCTATGACTTGGACATGATTTTTTATATAATTACTTCTAATATCAAAATTTAAGAGTAATTTTTGTCATGGAATTACCATTTCTGCATTTGATTTTTCAATATGAAGTAGACATTCCGTTTAGGATTGAGGAATCATGCTACCTCTTTTGCTAAACCACTTCATATTCATGCTCTTACCTGCATTTCCATTAATCAGTAGGATTAAATGACTTGAGTTCTTATACTAGTACGTCGATAACAAATTAGTACCTGAAATGAAAAACTTAACAATTTCGGACCTGAGCTTAAAGATCTGCATTGATATCAGTATGGTCATATTGTTCATGACTTTTTGGGTCCTAAATTAACTAAGATCTGCATCTAAGTATCTCATAGGTTTGAAATAGATAGACACAAGAAAATTCATATCCATATATACACATGTTGCTTCGACATAAAATCTAGTCGGCTACTAAAGATGCTTTGAGAGGGTATAATCCACAGTGTTACATTCAAGTAGATACCTTGAAAATACATGTACAATTGGTGATACATGAATTCTATCGTAAATTACTCCCTCCGTTAAAAATTTAGAGATATATACGGCTTCTTACCTAGTTCATATGTGACATTATAAGATTCAAATTTGACCCAAATTTTGGTTACAATATAGACTCTGTTTTTTTTAGTTTAAATTTTAAAAATTCTAAATTCCAACAATGTTAATTATACATGTAAGAAACTATAATTTTTAAAATTTAAGCTAAAACAAACAGGACCATTGTAAACTACTTTAGCGTTAGTGCGAAGTACAAATTTTATCATGAAATTTTATAATACTAATTATAATAATTCTGTAATACAATTTGAGTCTTAAGACTTCAAAGATGTGTGAGGATCAAATTTATATGCTTCTTCAATTTTGGAACAAAGCGATTACTGTACTTATTACATGATGATTAAGATCTTAGTTGACAAAAAGTTTGTTCTTTCATTCTTGTTGTATGGCTGAATTTGATAATTGTCATTTTCTTTGATATATATTGGCATAAGTACGAACCTTTTTAAAGCAATAGAAGTAATTGCAAATCCTTTGGCACTTGGCTTGGTTGCTGAAACATTTCACACCCATGACCTGTTATAGCAGAACAGGTTTAATGAACAAATAATGTGTTCATGTTAACATGTACCATTGTCCTTGACCCATACTTCAGTGATCATCATCAAATGTTAAAATCAAAAAATTTGCATTTCAGGTTTTTGTGAACGATCAGTTCCTCAACTGGGATCCAAATAACCGTATTAAAGTTCGCATTGTATCTGCCAGAGCTTACCATTCCTTGTTCATGCATAACATGTAAGTTGACAAGAAATGAACTTTTACAACAATTGTCTAAATTCTCCATTACCCTGCAGATGTTGTATCATAAGCAATGAAGTTTATGAGTAAGTTTAAGTAGGTTGATAAGAAATATGCAGTGATGCAGCAGCTGATATGCTTAACTATACAATAACTGGGTGCATTTCAGGTGTATCCGACCTACACCAGAGGAACTCGAAAATTTTGGTACCCCGGACTTCACAATTTACAATGCTGGCCAGTTCCCATGTAACCGTTATACTCACTATATGACAACCTCCACTAGCATAGACCTTAATCTTGCTAGGAGGGAAATGGTCATACTTGGTACTCAGTATGCTGGGGAAATGAAGAAAGGCCTGTTTAGTGTAATGCACTATCTCATGCCTAAGCGTCAAGTCCTATCCCTACATTCTGGATGTAATATGGGAAAAGATGGCAACGTAGCTCTCTTCTTTGGACTATCAGGTAATCTAATGTACAATTGGATCATCACAGGAAACATGGAGCATTCATAGCTGTTTCCTATTATAGGTTATGGTTGTTTCAGTTTAAATTTTGGAGATTCAGGTAGTGTAAATTACACTAATAGAATCTAAAATTGTTAAAATTAAACCTGTAACAAACACGACTATAATATCTTTTAGCCATTTTAATAATGTGTTTACTTTTTTTTTTTTTGAAATTTTTTGTCTTAGGTACTGGCAAAACTACACTATCAACAGATCATAATAGGTACTTAATTGGAGATGATGAGCATTGCTGGAGTGAGAATGGAGTTTCAAACATTGAGGGCGGTTGCTATGCAAAGTGCGTTGATCTTTCAAGAGAGAAAGAGCCTGATATCTGGAACGCCATCAAGTTTGGGACAGGTATCGTTGTAGTGCTCAGTTGAGAAAAATTACAATGCCGAACTAGATCAAAGGAGTTTAACATAAGCTATTTTTTTATGGCAGTGGTTGAGAATGTAGTATTTGATGAGCATACACGAGAGGTGGATTATGCTGATAAATCTGTTACAGGTAATCTTGGTAGATGACATGGTTTAGCTAGACATCATAAATAGGGAATGAATGATTATAAGTCTTTGTTTTTCCTTCCGAATTCATTATTCAGAGAACACGCGAGCAGCATACCCGATAGAATACATTCCAAATGCCAAAATACCATGTGTTGGTCCTCATCCGAAGAATGTCATCCTTCTAGCATGTGATGCATTTGGTGTGCTTCCACCAGTGAGCAAGCTGAACTTAGCGCAGACTATGTATCACTTCATCAGTGGCTACACTGCTCTGGTACATCATTGGATTTATTTCCGACATCAGAAGATCTTTTATTTTCTTCTTCTTTTTTACTTTAAGCGACAATATATCAATAATTTGAAACAGGTGGCTGGAACAGAAGATGGAATAAAAGAGCCACAGGCGACATTCTCAGCCTGTTTTGGTGCAGCATTTATAATGCTGCACCCGACAAAATATGCAGCAATGCTGGCTGAGAAAATGAAAAAACATGGCGCGACTGGATATCTTGTCAACACGGGTTGGTCAGGGGGAAGGTATGCACATACAAAATGATCCATTTCTGTATTCTGATTCACAGTTTTCAGTTTCGCCACATGCTTAAACATTTGTTTGCTCCATAGGTATGGTTCTGGTAGCCGTATCAAGTTAGCATACACACGAAAAATTATCGACTCAATCCACTCCGGAAGCCTTCTGAAAGCAAACTACACTAAAACAGAAGTGTTTGGACTTGAAATTCCTACTGCAATTGAGGGCGTGCCTTCAGAAATTCTTGATCCTATGAACACGGTAAGTTTTGATGATCCTGTCACATTTTTCTTCAGTTTTCAAATTTTGTCGAAATTTCAACCTCGGGTTAGCAAGTTTTGGTTAAGTGATGCACATTTTTGGGTTCAATTGTAGTGGTCAGACAAGAAAGTCTACAAGGAGACCTTGATAAATTTGGGGAAACTATTCAAGAAGAATTTTGAGGTGTTCTTGAACTACAAAATTGGAACAGACAACAAGTTGACAGAAGAGATCCTGGCAGCTGGTCCGAATTTCTAAGTTTTATTGTCGGAAAAAGATGAAACTGGTAAGAAATAAAAGAATTAAAGAGTTGTGTACCTTTCTCATATGGCTAATGTCACATGAGACTTGTTCGGTACCTACCACGAACATATTTGCAGGACTAGCTTTGCATTCTGTGGTTAATTGTCATCTTGCTCTTAAGGAGTTTGAACGTATAATAATTATTCACATATTTGTCACATCAACTTTTTTATGTTTCAGGAGTTTAAATTTTTTGTTTGGGATAGAACTATCCGGTTAACATAGCCTATAAGTAACATTTGGTCAATGGCTAAGATGATAATGATCACCTTTTTTAAGGTTGGGGTTTAAACCTTGCATATAAAAATAATAGTAACCCTACAAGTGAATTTATTGGCAGTGATTGCTATGTAACGAAAAAGAGAGGGAGAGAGAGTATAACCGTAAGATTACAGCGTGTACATGAATTTATAAGTAATGATCTCTCATATGATAAAAATAATAATAACCCCAGAAGATAAGTTTTGCATGTCAATGGTCTCAAAAAGTCAAACGGAAGGTTAGATGGTACATCTTTCTTTTTTATAACAAATTAAATAAAAATTTTATCTAAAACTTTTAAATAGGTGTTTAAATTAACTTCATTATCGTTTTAACTCGGTTCAACATTTAATCAAATCAATCCTAAACGAGCTGCAAAAAGTCAAATTAAGATTTTATCCCTAAAAAATTTTTAATTAAATTTAATTTGTAATCAACTACAATTTGTATGTAATAAAACCAATTTATTTAGATTTTTCAAATTTTTAACCTTTTATTGCAATAAAATTTTATTAAAATGCGTATTAAAGAAACTCATTAAACATACATATAAAACAGACTGACAAAAAATTGAAAAAAAAACTAACTAAATTGACAAGTCAAACATTATTCCTATTTACATTAATTAAAAAAATATATTGTAAAAAAATCATGGAGATATTAATCTTATATAACAATTTTTATTAATAATTTAAAATATAAATAAAATAATTATTGATCGAAAAATGACACAAATATTCAAAATCATTAATAACTAATAATAATGAATAGTTATACAAATTATAAACAACCATAAAAATAATTTAATTTTTAAAATTAGTTTATACAAATATACAATTATAAAAAATAAAACTCGTACTTGTCACAGATAATAAATCTAATAAAAATAAAAGCAAAATCAAAGTCAGCCTATTGCAAGAACAAAAGAGGACAAGTCGCTTAACAGCAAAAACTACTTGTGTGAGACCTGTAACATGGAGATCGTCTCCTCCAGATAATTAATAGCTAAATTCCGTGCAAATACGGATTTTGTGTCATGTAATTTTTATTTTTTTATCATAAAAATTGAAACTAATATTGAAAATTTATCAAAATACAAAGAGTCCATGACCATAAAGCTCTGGACCAATAGAAAAGAAAATGCAATTAGAAATAAGTTACCCACAAATTAATGACTTCAAGCAAAAAAAAATTCCCTTGAGGAGAGAGTTTCTCTGTCAAATAAGCTATAAATTTGAAATAGTCATTCGACAAGAAATAAAAGTAACTATCATGTCGTCCTTTCCTTTTTAGTGTCTGTATTTGTTTTATGTTATGTATAATCAAGCCATCTTTATTAAAATAACTTCTTTGGCAGATAAAATTGAGCTATCTGCTATAAGTTAGGATTTGTCTTTCCTTTTTACATATTTTGATTTAATCTTGTAATAAGATCAATCATTCTGATTTTATTCTGATTTTTATGTTAGAAATATACAATATAATATAATATGTTGAAAATTAGAATGAAGAAATTTGTTCTCAATAATCTACACAACTCACACTTATATTTGAAAGTTTTTGATGTTATAATTCAACTCTTGAAATATGTCTTATTTATAAAACTACAAAGAACCTCCTAGAATATCTAGTACATGCACTTCAATTAATATATTAAATACATCACATACATGAATCATTTAAATTAAGAAACTCTAAAAGACATTTATGTATTTGGACATTCATGCATAATACTAAAAGGACATTCATGAATATTCTAGATAAATAATTAAAAGTATAGCTTATATTTCTAACCACTTTGTGCATGTCAAGTTTCTTCTTTAGCTCCTTGAAAACTTCTGCCTTCATAGGTTTCGTGAAAATATCAACAATCTGCTCTTGTGTCTTACAATGCTTCACCACTACTTCACCCTTTTTGACCAAGTTTTGAATGAAATGATACTTAATCCTTATATGCTTGCTCTTCCCATGAAAAATTGGATTTTTGGTAAGGACTATAACAAAATTGCTATCACAATATATAATCGGGCTTTCTCTAAAGGCGTGCTTGAGTTCTTCTAGCACCCACGTAATCCATAAAGTTTGACAACTAGCAATGATGGTGAAATATATTCTGCCTTGGCAGTTAAGAGAGCCACAACTTGTTGCTTCTTTGACATTCATGTGATTGCACTTAATCTGATGTAGTAAACATTTCCGAAAGTACTCTTACTATCATCAATACTTCCGGCCCAATCACTATCACAATAGCCAAGGACCTTAGGATTATTCACCTTTTGGTAATAAATTCCATCTCCAAGTGCTTCATGCACATATCTCAAAATTCTTTTTTCAGCATCCTAATGTGACTTCTTTGGTTGCTCCATGAACCTACTAATCAAATTAACACCATATGCAATATTTGGTCGAGTGGTTGTCAAGTACATCAAACTTTCAACAAGACTTCTATATAATGTTGGATCAACATTTTTAGATTTATCATCCTTACTTAGTTTCAAGCCAACTTCAACCGGAGTGCTAATTGGCTTCGCCTATTCCATTTTAAACTTCTTCATCAAATCTTTTGCATACTTTTCTTGAGAGATAAATATGTCATCATCATTATCTTGCTACTTCAATACCAAGAAAGTAATGAAGTAGTCCCAAATCCGTCATTTCAAATTCTTGCATCATATTCTTCTTAAATTCTTCAATATCATCAAGGTTATTCCCGTGAACATCAAATCATCCACATACAATCCAATGATGAGAATATTAATCTTGAACTCCTTGATGTAAAGAGTATGTTCAAAATGACACCTCTTGAATTTCATCTTCATGAAATAACCATCAATGCAACTATACCACACAAGTGGTGCTTGCTTTAGGCCATACAAAGCCTTCTTCAAACAATAAACTTTATTCTCTTCATTTTTCTTTACATAGCCTGGGGTTGATCAATGTACACCTCTTCTTACAACACTCCATTCAAGAATACTGATTTGACATCCATTTGATAAACTTGCCACTTATTTTGAGTAGCCAAGGAAAGTATCAAACGAATTGTTTAAAGACGTGCTACAGGAATAAATATTTATTTGTAGTCAACACCATACTTTTTCTTGTAGCCTTTCACAACTAATCGAGCCTTATGTTTCTCAATCTCACCTTGTGCATTCAACTTTATCTTGTAAACCCATTTAACTCCAATGGGTTTCTTTCCTTTAAGCACTTCAACTAACTCTCATGTTTGATTTCTTTCTATAGCAACAATCTCTTAATCCATAGCTTGCCTCCATTTATCTTCTTTAGTGGCATCTTCAAAAACAACTGGATCAACATTTGCATATAAAGCAAAATCAACAAATTCATCCTCCAAAATTCTCCTTGTTTCACCATAAATCTCACCAAAAGATCTTGTTTTTTTAGGTGGAGTTTTCAAACTTGAAGATGATGTAGGTGATGAGTTTGGAAGAGAATTAGATGGTGCAATAGAGCCTTCTTCTTCAATTGGATCAAAAGCATCATCATCAAGAAAATACTTGGACTTTCTTTCTCATTTTTCCATTCTCATGCTTCCTCTTCATTGAAAATTATATCATGACTAATAATAGTCTTCTGTGTGATGAAATTGTACAACTTGTATGCCTTGGAGGTTTCACTATAGCCAACAAAGATGCATTTTTCATGTTTGTCATCAAGTTTTCCTCTCTTTTCATCTGGTACATGAGAATAACAAATGCTTCCAAAAATTCGAAAGTGAGACATACATGGTTTGTGACCACTCCACGCTTCTTATGGAGTCATTCCTTCAACACTTTTAGTTGTTGCACGGTTAAGAACCTAGCACACACATGCTACCACTTTAGCTCAAAATATTTTAGGCAATCTTTTCATCTTCAACATACTTCGAACAAGCTCCATGATAATTCGATTTTTTTTTTTGGCCACCCCATTTTGTTGAGGGGTTGAACAAACTGTTAGTTGATGATGAATGCCATGATCCTTCAAATAACTTCCAAATTCTTTTGCCATATACTCTCCACCACGATCGGATCGTAGTATCTTTAAAGAAAAATCACTTTGTTTCTCCACAAGTGCTTTAAAATCTTTGAACACTCCAAATACTTGGGATTTTTCTTTGAGAAAATAGATCCATATCTTGTGACTATAATCATCAATGAAAGTGAGAAAATAACGATTACCTCAAAGAGAGTTTGTGTGCATAGGTCCACACAAATCAAAATGCACCAACTCCAAAGGATTTCTTGCTCGCCATGCCTTTTCTTTTGGAAATGGATATCGTTAGTGCTTGCCAAAGACACAACTTTCACAAACTTGATTTTGGCGATTAATATTTAGAATTCCTCTCACCATATGGTCTTTGCATGACGAAATATTGAAACTTAAATGATTATATCGAAGATGCCAAAGCTAAGACTTGTCATTCACAATATTAGCAAAACAAGGAAGGACTTCATGTTGTAGTACCTCCTTGGATGTTTTATGTTAGAGATAAATGATGATGATGATGATTATGTAATAATTTGTGCAACTGTAAATACTTGAGGTATTTTATAAACCTTAAGATCAGCACAAGTTTTGCATCCACTGATGATAAACTTATTCATCAGTGGATGGTCAATAACTTCACAAGGCAAGTCAGAAAACAGAAACATTCAAAAGACTTGACAAAGTGAAGAAGAATGTCTGATACTATTAGTAACAGTCAAAGTATTCCGCATCAGGGTAACCCATCAGGGGGAATGATCAACATGGCATCAGTGGAAAACATCAGTGTATGCCATCAGTCATAACCATCAGGATTAAGGAGCACTGAGTGAAACTCAAGTGAAGGTTGAAGCCCTGATCCAGTCAATAAGCATCAGGGGATCCAGAAGCACTAATCAAAATCCATCAGGACTGTTAGTCAATGGATCGTTATGACAGCATGCACCCGTCATCAGTACTTACACAGAAATCAACGTAACGTGCTATAGAAGCAAGAAATATCAACTGGAAAGATATTTCTTGAAGTTTGTTTTTGATCCAATGAGAACTCTCTCGCATTAAATGCACACAGATCAGGGGGAAAAAAAAAAGAAACAAAGCATGCAGCAGACTGACACATAGGGCTACGATGTGACATACTTGCGACTAAGTTGAGAAAAGCAGCACGTCTCTAGCACCTGATTTCATCAACTGATCAACATATAAGCAAAGGAGTTCTCATTACAAAAAGAGGAGTGTGATTGAATCTATCCAACAGATCAAACAAAAAAAAGAAGCACACAACACTAGGAAGCTTTGTAATATATTTCTTGAGAGATTTATTTTTCAGAGAAAATTTTTTGTAGCTAGTGAGTGTGAAAAGCTGTGAATTTTATTTACAGAATTTGTAGCTGTAAATCACATTTGTGATTATACAGATTTCCAGAAAAACCCCAAGTTTTAATATAACTATTTTAACTTAAATCTGTGTGTTTATTTCTCATAATTTTTCTGGTTGTTACAACTGTTTTCAAGTAAGCACTTTTAAGTTTAAAAGAGCGAAAAGATTCAGGTGTTTGTATTCATCCCCCCTCCCCCCTTCTACAAACACTTGTGCTTATATTGCACTAACAATTGGTATCAGAGCCTCTTAGCAGATTTCACTTGCTAAAAACGATCATTATCTATGGCCTACAAAGCTGGAAACAGTAAAGTCCCCATGTTGGAAAGGGGCAAATACTTCTTCTGGAGACAAAGAATGATAGTTCATCTTAGAGCTATTGATGATGAGTATTTGCAGATTCTAGAAGAAGGGCCTCACGTTCCCAAGAAGCTCATCCCTATAGAAGTCGTTAATGGAGTCAGTATTCCTGAAAAGTTTGTCCCAAAGACAACTGACGAAATGACGATAGAGGAAAGAGAAAAGGTGAAAAAGGATCTTAAAGTCACTGGAATCTTATATAATGGTTTAGACGATGATATGCTGAATAGTATCATAAATCTTACCACGTCTAAATCTATATGGGATACCATACAAATCCTTTGTGATGGTACTGAGGAAGTGAGGGAAATAAACTGGAGCTGTTGACACAATAGTATGAGTGGTTCACAATGAAAAATGGTGAAACACTTACTGAAATGTTTGACAGATTTAACAGGTTGGTAAATGACCTGAGATTATATGGGAAGGCTTATGCTAACAAGGATGTGAACAGAAAGTTCATGAGAGCCCTTCCCATATCATGGGATCCTAAGATAACAGCCATCAGGGAATCCAAGGACATGAATCTTCTAGACTTGGATAGGCTTTATGGCACCCTAAAGACATATAAACTTGAGGTTCAACAAAGATCTGAAATGTCAGGGGATGCCAGAAAGCTTAAATCTGTAGCCCTGATGGCTGCCACGAAAGACAAACAAGAAGCAAGGCCAAGTGTCTTGATGAAGCAGCAACTAGAAGATGCTGACATAGAAGGGGACAAAGAAGCTGACTTCAAGGAGGAAGAATATACTCCGGAAGAGTTGGAGGAGCTGGATGAAACCATGGCCTTTCTTGCAAAAAGGTTTTCCAAGCTAAAATTCCAAAAGCCTTCGGGATATAAAAGATTTTCAGCAAGAAAATCCAGTAGCACGAAAAACTTTATTGACAAATCAAGAATAAAGTGCTACAAATGCAATGAGCTGGGTCACTTTGCAAATGAGTGTCGCAAGGCCACAAAAGATGGTGAATCCAGAAACAAAGAAGCTATTATGGACTACAAGAAGAAATACTTTGACCTTCTTAATGCAAACAAGAAGGGAAAAGCATATATTGCAGAGGGAAAGAATTGGGCTGACTCTGATGAAGAAGAAAATGAAGAATATGTCAACCTAGCCCTGATGACCTCATCCACTAACAGTAGCAGCTCACAGGTAAACCTCAAAATTTCCTCTAACATGTCTAAAACTGATTGTGTTAAAACTGTTAAGGAAATAGCTTGTGAGATAAAGGATCTCTATGACACCCTGAGGAGTGCTATAGCTGAAACTGAGAGAGTGCAGAAAATAAACGAATTGGGTACCAAAAACAATTTAAATGTTTTCTTGTGTGCAGGGAAAGATCAAAAGCAGTCAAATCTGGTTTCTAGATATTGGCTGCTCAAGGCACATGACAGGAAACAAAGCCCTGCTCTCAGAATTCCAAGAAAAGGCTAGTCCAGTAATTTCATTTGGTGATAACAGCAAAGGACTAACTCTTGGTTATGGCAAAGCAGCAAATGGGAATGTCTCATTTGAAAATGTAGCACTGGTTGATGGGCTCAAGCACAATTTGCTAAGCATAAGTCAACTAAGTGACAAAGGATTCATCACTTCCTTCAAAGGAGATCAGTGCCTAATCTCAAATGAAAGTGATGGGAAGCTGGTTTTGTCAAGGATAAGAAAAGGAGATCTCTATGTTGCTGATTTTAATTCAGTAAGTGGAGAATTATGTTTCTACAGCAAGGCAACTCCTGATGAAAGCAGACTATGACACAAGAAGCTCTCTCACCTGAACTTTAAGTCAATTAATGATCTAGTGAAGAGAGAGTTGGTAACTGGACTACCCCAAATAGAGTTTATCCAAGAAGGAATATGTTCAGCATGTCAATAAAGGAAGTAAAGGAAATCATCCTTTGTCAGCAAGGAAGCCACAATGATCAAAGATCCAATTCAATTGTTACATATGAATCTCTTTGGCCCCGTCAACATTATGTCAGTTTCAAAGAAAAGATTTGCAATGGTTATTGTGGATGACTATACCAGATACACTTGGGTAAAGTTTCAGCATGCTAAATCAGAAGTATCTCAACAAATTATTGACCATATCAAGAAGGTGGAAACAGAATCAGGGTCAGTGGTTAGAATGTTGAGAACAGATAATGGAACTGAATTCAAGAATGCAGCTGTTGAGGGATTTTGTGTGGAGAAAGGAATAAATCATACATTCTCTGCTCCAAGGTCTCCTCAATAGAATGGTGTAGTGGAAAGGAAAAATAGAACCCTGATTGAAGCTACTAGGTCAATGCTAGCAGAGGCAAAGATTCCCACCTATTTTTGGGCTGAAGCAATTTCCACTGCATGCTTTACTCAGAATAGATCTCTAATCAACAACGCTCACAACAAGACACCATATGAGCTAATGACAGGGAGAACGCCAAGCATCAAGTTCTTCCATGTCTTTGGAAGCAAATGTTTTGTTTTGAGGAATTTTAGTGAGAACTTAGGAAAATTTGATCCAAAAGCTGATGAATCAATTTTCCTAGGTTATTCTCTGTCATCCAAGGCCTACAGGGTTTACAACAAAAGACTTCAGGTGGTGATGGAGTCTATAAATGTAGCTTTTGATGATCAAGAGATTTCTGGACTTGAAGACCCTAGTTTTCATGAAGAACTCAGGTTTGAAAATGAAGATGAAAATGATTATCAAGAGACTAAAGCC
Source organism: Centella asiatica (assembly GCA_014636745.2). Lineage (NCBI taxonomy): Eukaryota > Viridiplantae > Streptophyta > Magnoliopsida > Apiales > Apiaceae > Centella > Centella asiatica. Next base: position 1,740,038 of record CM025782.1, read on the forward strand.
GATGAGTGCAGACAAATGGAGAATTTATCCATTCCTGATGTCAATCCAAACAATGTAGTCCCCCCGTCAGCAGATAGAGTCAATTTCCTGGACAACAAATCAGGGGATACTCCATCAAGGGATCATTTATCAGGACATACACCATCAGGGGATAACTTGAACCTTGAATTATCCACTAATTCAGGGGGAGAGTTTTCAAAAGCTGGGAGCACAGACTTAGGGGGAGGAGATGATAGTCAAGCAAGCTCATCAAGACACATCTCTAATCCCAAATGGGCCAGAAGTCACACAACAGATCTGATTATTGGTGACCCAAGCAAAAGAGTGCAGACCAGGAAAGCAACATCTAATGAATGCCTATATGCTTGTTTTCTTTCTCAAATTGAGCCAAAGAAGTTTGAAGAAGCTGTTCAAGATACAGACTGGATCTTGGCTATGCAGGAAGAGCTAAATCAATTTGAAAGAAATCAAGTATGGAAGCTTGTACCTAAACCCAAATAAAGAATCATAATAGGTACTAAGTGGGTATTCAGAAATAAGATGGATGAAGCTGGCATTGTTGTAAGAAAGAAAGCAAGACTGGTTGCAAAAGGATATCTTCAAGAAGAAGGGATTGACTTTGATGAGACCTTTGCACCAGTAGCCAGACTTGAGGCTATAAGAATTTTCTTAGCCTATTCAGCACATTCAAATTTTAAAGTATATCAAATGGATGTGAAAAGTGCTTTTCTAAATAGGAAATTGGAACAGAAGGTGTATGTCCAACAACCTCCAGGATTTGAATGCTCAAAATTTCCAAATCATGTCTACAAACTAGAAAAGGCACTTTATGGACTGAAGCAAGCACCTAGAGCTTGGTATGATACACTGTCAAAGTTTCTGGTGGAAAACAAATTTTCAAGAGATATCATTGACAAAACCTTGTTCTTCAGACAACACCAAGGTCACCAGATTTTGGTTCAAATTTATGTTGATGATATTATTTTTGGATCCACTGACACAAGACTGTGTGAAAAGTTCTCCAAGCTCATACAAAGCAAATATGAAATGAGCTTGATGGGTGAGTTATCTTACTTCTTGGGATTGCAAGTTAAACAAGACTCTGATGGAATCTACATTCATCAGACAAAATATGCCAAAGAACTTCTCAAGAAATTTGATATGGAGGACTCAAAAGTAGCAAAAACACCTATGGCCACTGCAACCAAGATTGACCCTGATAAGAATGGAAAGAAAGTTGATTTGAAGACTTATAGGGGAATAATTGCATCATTGCTATATCTGACAGCAAGCATGCCAGACATAATGTTTGCAACATGTCTTTGTGCAAGATATCAAGCTGACCTAAAGGAATCTCGTCTAATTGCAGTGAAAAGGATTTTGAGATATATCAAGGGCACTACAGAGTTGGGACTTTGGTATCCAAAGGAGTCTGGATTTGAATTGCTAGGATATTCTGATGCTGACTTTGAAGGATGCAGGATTGACAGAAAGAGTACAACAGGAAGCTGTCAATTTCTAGGAGGAAGGCTTGTATCTTGGTTCAGCAAAAAGCAGCACTCAATCTCTACATCTACTGCTGAAGCTGAATATATTGTAGCTGGAAGTTGTTGTGCACAAATTGTATGTATGAAAAATCAGCTAATGGATTATGGTCTGAACTATTCCAAGATTCCAATAAGGTGTGATAACACTAGTGCCATTGCCATTGCTGAAAATCCAGTGCAGCATTCCAGAACTAAGCATATAGAAATCAGATATCATTTTATCAGGGAACATGTTATGAATGGGAATATTGAACTACAGTTTGTACCTTCAAATCAGCAGCTGGCAGACATATTCACCAAAACTCTTGATGAAGCCACATTTTCAAATCTTGTGGGAGAGCTGGGAATGGTGAATTATGCGTCAGGGTCAGAGTCAAACTCCTAAAATTTGGTATTTCTAACTCATTTCATAAGTTCTGGATAAAATCAATTGATATGTGGTTATATATGTTCAAATTGTAAATATGTATATACTTGTATATTCTGCATTTTGTTATTTGGTTTTTGTTTTAACTAATGCATCAGGGTCAGGGCTTCCTTAAGTACGCATCAGGGTCAGGGTATTGATCTTGCTCATCAGGGTCAGGGTATCCGACCTGTGCAGTAGGGTCAGGATATCCGACCTGTGCGTCAAGGTCAGGGTGTCCGTCTTGTGGGTCAGGGTGTCCGTCTTGTGCATCAGGGTCAGGGTATGTACATACAGTGAATCATCAGGGTAAGTTTAAATTTTTTTTATGCATCGGGTTTCAAGGTCAGTTAAGTGATGACAACTCATCATTAAGTTCTTCTCTCACTGATGACGTATCATCACAGAAACTAAACTGACTCCCTGATAGCGTGTTTTCAGGAGAAGTTTTCAAACGTCAATAGGCGGGTATTAATACTCTATCTCTCCTACTTTTTGAAACTCCCCAAAACGTTTAATCTCTACCTGATATTTGCTCGAGTTTTTTTTTCTTCTTCTCTCTTGTCTTTACAGAAACCCTAGAACTTCAAATCTTCAAAACATCCATGGCACGTCAACAAATTCAGAGGAACTTGACAGTCCCACCCACGAACTACGTGGGCTTCTCTGACATTGATGAGGTAAGTGAATGCTTTAAACCAATAATGAATTATCTACTCAACTCTGAGTATAGTAAAGCCATCTTTACCGATGAAGAAATGTCGGGGGAGGCACTGTCACAACTATGGACAAGTGCCAAGTTCATGTACTCCACCACTAAGCCTGATGTGGTAAAGGGTATCTCATTCAAAGTTTCGTCTGAGAAAAGGAAAATAACACCTTCTAGATTTAACTCTGTTTTGGGGTTACCTACTCAAGATCTGGTGGATGCACCCAGTGATGCAGATCTGCTAGATTTCTTGAGGGAACTGGGCTATAACGCTGCTCTCAACGCAGTGTTAAAGTTCAAGGATCTCAAGAGGGTGAACGTGAAGAGGGAGATTTCTTATCTCTTCGACACCATTACCAAGGTGTTCTCAGGTAAGTGTTCTAACTTTGAGGTCATTACCTCTTTAACTTTAAAAATAGCTTTTGCAATAATTAAAAATGTGAATATAAATATAGGAAAAATAATTTTTGATGACCTTGTAAATAAGTTAGGTAGTTTTAATAATAGGAAATCTAAAATATATTATGCTAGATTTTTGTACATGATTATTAAAGATCAGATTACTAGTTTTTCTTTTGAGAATAATATACCTCTACAGACTTACAAGCAAACAAAGAAACTGTTTGTAAAAATAATAAAGAAATCATATACAGCCGAATCATTTGCTCTTCCACAGCATATGGTACAGGTAGTAAATTCTACACCTTCTACTTCTCAAACTGTACATTCTTCACCTTCATCTACTATGGTAGAGAAATCAACCACCTCTCTGCCTACCCAAGTAGAACAACTAATTTCTTCACAACCACTCTCAACAACCCAACCCACAGTCTCCCAAAAGACTATTGGGATTAAAAGAAAACCCAGTGAAGTTACCACAACAACTGAGGGGGAGCAAGAAGAAAGAGTGATTGGCTATAGGAGGAGATTGAAGAAGAAGAAGAAGAAGGGAGCCACGAGTGTTACCCAACAGCCTAACCAGGCAGTATCCTCTCAAAAGGATGCTGCTTTTGATAAGGAATTAAACATATTTCATTCAAAATTCTTTCATGTATTTAGTATTGGTTTTGATATCATCATCAGTGCATCTAGGGATTTATGGTTATCAAATTGATAAACATAAATAAGGGGAGATTGTTAGAGATAAATGATGATGATGATTATGTAATAATTTGTGCAACTGTAAATACTTGAGGTATTTTATAAACCTTAAGATCAGCACAAGTTTTGCATCCACTGATGATAAACTTATTCATCAGTGGATGATCAATAACTTCACAAGGCAAGTCAGAAAACAGAAACATTTAAAAGACTTGACAAAGTGAAGAAGAATGTCTGATGCTACTAGTAAACAGTCAAAGTATTCCGCACATCAGAAATTCTAAACAAAGTTACGTTGATTGGAACCCATCAGGGGAAACCTGTCAGGGTATGACGAAGGCAGACCAACCCGTCAGGGAATCACTTCAGGACATGTCAGTATTAGGCTAACCCATCAGGGTAACCCGTAAAGGGGAATGATCAACATAGCATCAGTGGAAGCCATTAGTGTATGCCGTCAGTCATAACCATCAGGATCAAGGAGCACTGAGTGAAACTCAAGTGAAGGTTGAAGCCCTGATCCAGTCAATAAGGATCAGGGGATCCAGAAGCACTGATCAAAGTCCATCAGGGTTGATAGTCAGTGGATCGTTATGACAGCATGCACCCGTCATCAGTACTTACACAGAAATCAACGTAACGTGCTACAGAAGCAAGAAATATCAACTGGAAAGATATTTCTTGAAGTTTGTTTTTGATCCAATGAGAACTCTCTCGCATTAAATGCACACAGATCAGGGGAAGAAAAAGAATCAACAAAGCATGCAGCAGTCTGACACATAGGGCTACGATGTGACATACTTGCGACTAAGTTGAGAAAAGCAGCACGTCTCTAGCACCTGATTTCATCAACTGATCAACATATAAGCAAAGGAGTTCTCAATACAAAAAGAGGAGTGTGATTGAATCTATCCAACAGATCAAACAAAAAAAAGAAGCACACAACACTAGGAAGCTCTGTAATATATTTCTTGAGAGATTTATTTTTCAGAGAAAATTTTTTGTAGCTAGTGAGTGTGAGAAGCTGTGAATTTTATTTACAGAATTTGTAGTTGTAAATCACATTTGTGATTATACAGATTTCCAGAAAAATCCCAAGTTTTAATATAACTATTTTAACTTGAATCTGTGTGTTTATTTCTCATAGTTTTCCTGGTTGTTACAACTGTTTTCAAGTAAGCACTTTTAAGTTTAAAAGAGTGAAAAGATTCAAGTGTTTGTATTCATCCCCCCCCCCCCCCCCCCCCTTCTACAAACACTTGTGCTTATATTGCACTAACATTTTACACTTCATAACTTTGTATAGCATGTTGTTATCAAGTGATGTGATAAGGATATCTTTGACCTTCTTATCCTTGGCAGTCTCCTCCTTTTTTGATTGAGTAAATTCTTTTGAAGTTTTTGCTTCATATTTGTCTGGTGCAGTAACTCCATCAGATGTGATACCAGGTACAAGTTTCTTTATTTCTAGAGGACCTTTTTCAATAATCTCCAAGTATTGGTCATCTTTTGCTTCAAGATAACTTAAGATCCTTTGTTTCCAGAATGAGTATTCACCCTTCTTGAGTTGTGGAACTCTGGTGTTGTCCTTCGAATTACTCATGATCTCTAGATTGAATTAATCTAGAATTGCTCTGATACTAATTGTTTGTCCCGTGGAGTAATTGTAGAAGGGGAGGGGGGGGGTTGAATACAATTATTAACTTTTCTTTGAATTAAACTGTTTAATACAGTTTAAAACTTAAGAACAATTAAAACAACTTTACTGAAAAGATATAACATATGAAACATTAAAGCAAATTGCAAGATATGAATATTAATCTACAATATGTATATTTATTGTAAATCAATTTGAATCTTTACAATTCTTTTTGGTAGTGATTACCAGCTGTAGACAATCTCTGTTTAAAATAATAGATGCACTCTAGAAAAATGATTTCTAGCTTCACTCAAGTTTCTGAAAACTTGCTACACTCAAGTTATGAAAACTTGTTTCTCTATAAGTTTATTACAGTTGTTATATGATCTGAGATAAAATATATTCTTGTTGTTATCTCTCAATGTATGATGTTATATCTTGATCTATGATGTTATATCTCAATGTATGTTATCTCAATTGCTCCATGTCTCTATTTATAGACATAACTTCCTTGTTCTCCGAACTTCTTCAGTGAGTTGCCTTCAAAAATATCTCTGATATTCTTTGATAATTGCAGCTCTTTCACATAACTTCTTCTTTTTGCATGACCTTCCTTGCACGCCGACCTGCTATGTAACATCTCTGGTGTATCAGCACACCAGCTCCCTCTTTTTCTCTTGTAGTTCTCATGATAAGTTATCTCTATAGTGAATAACTTATCTCTATGAGCTTCCTAGTTTTTAATTGGACCAACTTCCATATTTTCCTCCTTCAAGTTTCTATAAGTTATCTCTGTAGTTTTCACTCCAGCAGCTATATACGCATGTTAGTGTATAAGTATGGCTTTTCTCCATATCAGTGTTCACGCCTGCAATGTATAACTTATCTACTTGAAGCTTCTTTGGTAGCCAATCTCTCCTTATTGGACCACCATCTATATTTTAATTCCACCGCCTTTAAACTTGAGTTAGCGAATTTGTGAACTCGGTCATGTGTCATCTCGTATGTCATGTTTAATCTCTGATTATTTTATCCCCTGATAGATAGTCTCTGTTTATCAGTGGATATTTATCCCCTAATGAGTTATTTTGTTCATCAGTGGATATTTATTCTCTGATGGATAGTCTCTGGTACCGAGAAGTCCATCCCCTGATGACGAGAAAACTATCATTTGATGCTGAGACACTCATCCACTAACGCAGAGAATCTCATCCCCTAATGCCGAGAATCTCATCCCCTGATGCTGAGAGATTTATCCCCTGACGCCCGAGCAATTTGGTGCTTCAAATTTTATCCACTGATGCCCGAGCACTTTGGAGCTAGTGTAAATTATCCGACGACTTTGGCGATGAATAATTTTGAGTTTGGCGATGTTGTTGATTTGCCCGACGACTTTGGCGATAGTCATTTTGAGTTTGGTGACGGTCAAATCTTCTCAAGGCTACTTTAATGCATTGGAGTGTCTTTGCCTTAGTCTCTGGTAGCTTCAACATTAGTCTCCAATGAACAAACACTTAGTCTCCGATGAACAAAACTTAATATCTGATGAACGAAAACTTAGTCTCCAATGAACAAAACCTTAGTCTCCGATAGGCTAATTTTACTTGACCAACTTTGACTTTTGTTGAACTCTCCAAATGAATTCATTGTAGTCTCTTATGGTTTCCTGCAGTCTCTGATGGTAGCATTTGATAGAACACTACTGCAGGTACTTGTATAATTACAAAATCTAACAATTCTAAGTTTATACATCATCATCAAATGTTATAATTTCTAATAAATGTAGGTATAATATTAAGTGTATATGGAGTCTTTTGGGTGTGTTTGCTAATAGTATGTATGTACAGTTCGTGTGAGATGTGTATATGTGTTGTGCGACTTGTTTATGCGATATGTGTATTGTTGTGTGATATGATGTTATAAATGAATGACGACATGAGGGGAAATAGAGTATTTGTTTATGACAAAGCCCATGACAACATCTAACCTTTGTTGGAAGCTTGTGTGTGTGCTTGGTGGCGTGAAAACCACGGCTGGACTCGCCGAAGGCGCACTAGGTCTTCAATAAGGACGAAGAAGTTGTTGACGCCAAACCGCCCGAGCCGAACCATCCGATGAACCCTTAGATAATCATTTTCTTCATCAGTTGATCATCATTTTCTTCATCAGTGGATAATAACTTTCTTTATCGGTGGATATTTTTTTCATCAATGAATATTTCTTTTTCGGGGGATAATCATTTTCTTCATCAGTGGATAATCATTTTCTTCATCAGTGGATAATCATTTTCTTCATCAGTGGATAATCATTTTCTTTATCAATGGATAATCATTTCCTTCATCGGTGGATAATCATTTTCTTCCTCAGTGGATATTTTCTTCTTCGATAGATAATAATGGACATATTCTTAATTAAGGAACAATTAATTTCTTACTTAAGAAAATTAAATAATTAAATTAATTAACTAAGGAAATTAAATAATAATTAAGGAATAAATTTTTAATCAAAAAAATGATTAATAAATTATTTAAGCTAAGATTGATTAAAGAATAATTAATCTACGATCCCAAATAAATCAAATAAATTATATGAAGTCTCCAAATGACATAAGATCAATCCAAAAAATTTTTTAGACTCCGATTCGGTCCAAACTAAATCCCAATTTAACAAACGAGGACTTAATTACTCTCTTTCGAATTAAGAAAAATATATGAGTACCTCACATGTGCACTCTCATGTAATAATTAAGTCCTGATTACTTATGTTATGTGAATGTATATATCTTATAGAACTGTACTCGCATAAAGACAAGTTAAGTTAAGTTTTGCTAAGGATCACAGGCAAATATATATTGACTCCTCTTTTATTTCAATAATATGCATGATCCTTTTTTGGTATGCGTAAGTTATCTTGATTTACTTTCTTTAATTATTTTTATATATCTGTATGCTATGCTATAGTTTCTGCTAGCATAATTATGATTGTACATTTACGAATATAATTGAACTTTGAATTATCAATTGTTCTTATATATTATATACGTACAACTGTTGAGAATGAACCATCCCTATCTAGGTCATGCCACATGGTTGATTAAAGAAGGGGATGATACTGATTTGTTCAATCACCTAAACCATATATACAAATTCAGACCAATTTGTAGTGACTACGTATATTCACAACCTTGAGACCATGTTATTATAGCTCGGCCGACTATAGTAGTATGGTAGAAGATCCAAAGGGTATGTGCTCCCTATGGATATGTTTTGTAAGAGATTTACATGCTTATTCCTACCTTTACTTAATAAGGGTTAAGTTTCGAATATCATTGAGGACCTTAAAGTTATTCTTCAATCTTCTCGAGGTCGCAATATTGATTTCATCGGACCTTACAAATAGTTATGAATCATTTTTAGTGTTCAAGCCTACCCCATATGGTTATATACTTACTGAGCATAAATCGCTCATTCTTGTTGAGTTATTAAAAAATATGTATTGGTTTGGAGAGTTAATTATTTAAAAAATGAAATTATTAAAGTGTGTAATAAAAAATTATTAGTTTTTAAATTAAATGACTCCAATTTTAAATTTGATATCTGAAACCTTTGATCAAACTTCGGAAGCTTGGTTGAATGAGTGAAAGGTGTGAGGCACCCCTCATTCTCGTTTTGAAAACGATTGCATTTTAACATTTTTTTTAAAAAAATCATCTTTTAAAAATAAAGTTTGTCTTTTCTTTAAAAAAAAAAAAAAAGAAGAAGTCAACTATACTAAACTAAAGTATAAGTGTTTTGTGTGTGTTGGTGTATGTGTGTGAATATGTGATTTTCCACTATGTTGTAGATTTACATATTATAAGAATTTAAAAAGAAAACTCTCTAAACTAAAATTTACATTATTTGATCTTATACCATAAGGAGGGTGTCATTGAATTAGAATGATATAATCATTCTAATTCTAACCCATAAGCTTACAAATGATCTAAATATATAAATTAAATTTTGAAAATTTTAAAATTACATTGTTTAAGAATAAACCAATGGAAATTACAAATACAACTTACAATGAATCTACACTACTTTACAAATGAATTTAAACTAAATTATAATTACATGCAAAAATTTTAAAAAATTTGAAAAGAGTTTCTTTCGTAATTAAGATGTTTGACCAAGAGTAAAGATGCTCTAAAAGAGTTCTCACATCATCACAATCACAATATAAAAGTATAAAAATAATTTTTTTATCCAATACAAATATCAAAGATGATAAAAATACTAATTTACTCTTTAATCACAAATAAATAATAATAAGTTATACATTTAGCAACTACAAATTAATTATTTTACAATCTCATATAATGTTATATTTTTTTAAATCATCATTTATTCAACAATATAATATCTGCTAGTTATGTCTAATTATTGATAATTTTTTAAGCATTTTAAATATTTCCCATACAAATTCTACATTTACCCAATAAAACAAATAATATGCACATGCATATTTACATGAAAACATTGTAATTATTAAATCATGCATAATCACCCAAATATTCACAATTATCTACAACAATTATCTCATCTAACACATGCAAAGTTTGACTACTAATTAATTTACATCTATTTACAATTAAATTCTAAACATGCTTACATTAACAAAATTAAATATATATAACAACATGCATAATTTAATAAATTCTAGAATGATTAAAAATATTAAAAATGCTTGTAAAATTGAGAAAAATCATTTTTATACATCTATATATATTTATATACTATGTTACTTTAGTGTAAGAATACTCATTTAAATTATTTTAATGGTCAAAATTGATCAAAAGAGTCAAAATCCAAAACTTATATTTAAAATATTTACAAAAACATGTTGTACCCATATTATAATTTTTACAAAATATATATAATAGTATATTGAGTATTTTTTTTGTAGAAATAATGTAGAGAGAGACAAATAATTAGAATAAAAATTCAAAAAATAGAAAATAAAATAAATATAAGTTTAATGTTGTGAGATATACATCATTTATAAATTTATGTATTAATTTTGGAGTTTAAGCTATTAATTAGTTTAAACTCACTTTAGTTAATACTAATTGAAGAATGATAGTATAATATTAAATCAACACGAGCAAAAGTTAATGGCTACAAGCAAAAATTAACGGAGGTTAATGGAAGGACATAATAAATTAAAAAAAATTACTTTAATGACCAATTATAGACACTTTTTAGTTAGATGATAAAAAAGATTTCTACATAAATTATTTAGGGATTAAGTAATTAATTTACCCTAATTAAATAAGTTGACGCAAAAATCATACTCCCTCTATTCTATAAAAATAATAATATTTAAATTTTTAACTTTTTTTAATTTTACATTTTCATTAACATTACACGTAAAAATAATAAATTATTCTCATTAAATTTGTTACGATCATATAATTATAGTCACAAAATTTTAAAAATATAATATCATAATAAAAAATTTATAAATGTTATTTTTTTAAAATAAATATTATCCTCAAATTTTATTTTTTTTTTTAACGGGGTGCGAACACACACTTGCGCAGGTTATTAAACGCATGGTATAGACCAGAAAGTCTCGTGTCGGTTTTATACTTTTATCCACTACTCTCTCTCTTTCTCTCTCTCTCCATGGCAATTTCGGGTTCATTTTCTCCAGTTCAATCACTTCGCTCGGAAACCCCAATTTTCCAGACTTTCAATAGCCTAAATCCTGATTCTCTTATGCTAATCTCGCTTCCCCAAACCCTTAAACCCTCCTCAATGCGCCTTCGTCTTCCCAACCATGTCTTCGCTAACAATCTCTTCAAATTACGCTACAGGAATACTCGAACTCAACCCATATCTTCACAAAACCATGAATTAGAACCTCATAATTCTATAAATAACTCATCTAATACTTCGTCGAATACGAAAATAATCCTAATTTGTTCTGCTGTTACAATTGTTTTAGCTATTGCAAATAGGGTGCTTTATAAACTTGCGTTGGTTCCCATGAAGGAGTATCCCTTCTTCTTAGCTCAAATCAACACATTTGGGTAAGTTTTTATCAAACTCTTTCCTATTTTTGTTATTTGCATTTTTGTTCTTTACTGGATGAGTTATTGGTTATTGAATTTATAGCATTTACGAATGATGCGTATAGTGTTTCCACTTATTTACACAAAATTCGTAAATGCTATAAAGGAAAAAAGGAAAGGAAAGTGGATAAACAAAAGGAAAAAAAGGAAAGGAAAGAGAAAAGATAAAAGATAAAATCAAATCACATTGTTTGTCTAATCGTTGTAGCATCACTTTTGAATTCATGAGGTGAGAATTCTTAATTAGATGAGTGTTGATGAATTGGGTTTTAAAATTAGGGTTTTCCAGGAGTTAATAATCACATGTCGATTATTAAGTCCTCCCGACAGATTATGAGTGGTGGAATCCTCCATCGAGTCAAATTATCGATGGGACGTTTTGGTTTCCTACTATTAGTGCTGCTGCGTTTGATTTGCTGGAAACAACTACCTCACACTGCAATCACTATCATCAAAATCACCAGATGGGGTAAATTTGAGTGTAACCACTTTTTATCTATCAAGAGATTAAAAACAAAAAAAAAAAAGAAAAACAAAAAAAAAAAAAAAAAGAAAAAAGAGGGAGGGATAGAAAATCTATGGAAGAAGATGTGTTGATGATTTTTACTAGTATGCATCAATGAGTGATGAAGGAGAAAGGTGGGTAGGTTCTGTGTTCGGGAGGGTAGTGGGGTGAGGGTGGGTTCCAGTTATTGCATTTTAGTTTATTTTTTTCTTTTTTTGTAATTTATCCACATGATCAAGTGATTATATAATTTTTTACTTAAAAATTAAATTCAAGCATCCTCGTCATCAGGATTTTCGCCATGTAGGATTTTTGTTAGTTATTTTGATGGATATTTAATGGAATTACCTGATTGTAAATGAAATTTTAGTACAGTAACTTAATTTTAAGCTATTGAGTTTCAGTTACCAAACTGAAAACTAGACTCGAGTATGATGACTAAAAACTTGTTTAACCCCTAAAATATATAAAATCTATCATGTTACAACCCGATTTGGATTTAAAGAAAATTTTAGGAAATATGAGTGAATACTAAAAAACAAGGTATCTCAATAAGACTATTGGAGGAGGAATTTACTGGATCAAATAAGTTATTTGGATTTAAAAATCAAAATAAAGTTATATACTTATGTATTGGGTCAAATTAGGAAGGATTATATATTTTATTTTAGTGGGACAAAAGGGCAAGGTGGAGAGGTGGGTGAGTTGGGGGATTGGAGATATGACCATGCCCCATTCTTATGCCTAGCTCTGTCCCTAAAGCTTAGTGGTGTGTGTAAAGCATGGGTAATTTTGCTGTATGTCCTCACCCATGAAGAAAAACTAATTAAAATTGAGTTGGTTTTTCTTATTCATGAGTCATAATTTTAATTGGATGGGACATGAGGTGGGCAATGTACATGCTTTGTTTGCTAAATTTTTTCTTAAGAAAGAAGAACCGGTGTGTTTCTGGTAGGTAATAGAATTGCTGGCTGAATTCTTAATTATGAAGAAGTTGCTAGGCGACAATTGAGAACTTGATCGGATATCAACTTGTTTAAGTTGGTCATATATTAGTATATATACATGGATAGATTATGCCATCAAATATAAGAGCATGAGAGGCTTCCGAGAGGATAGGATGCCACAAGGTCTAATAGCCGTGAGAAAAGGTGTTCATGTGCTGTTATCGTTTCTCAATTTGGCAATGTTTATCCTATTAAATTGCACAATGAGGGAAGAATATTTCTTGGGATATTGTTTTTAAGATCTTTCCTAGCAAAGCTAGGTTGTTTCCATGTGGTGGTCTTGTGCGAATTAAATGGACTGGACACAAATTTTGATGATTTGGCTAAAGCGTCAAACTAAGAAATTTGAAAGCCGCAAAACGGAGGATTTGCTTTATTACAAAGATTTGTACAACTCAATTTGAGGAGAAATGAGTCAAGCACACATACCTCTTTGAATAAATAAAGACGTACATAATTTTTTTGAATATTTCCAAGCATCTTGACATGATTTTTATAACCATGTAAAGTTCAGTACTTTTTGTTTTAAATAAACATTGATTTTTTCATGGTTATAAAAACCATTTTATACTTGATAAAATTGACGTACCTCTTTATTTTTGGGTGGTCTTTCGATCCTTACTTGGTATTTTGAATGTATGCATGTACACATGCACACACTGTCAGGATCCCATGACAAGATTCTTAGTTTCTACCTAGGATAAATTTTACAAAGATTGGATTAGAACAGAAGTAGAAATTAGGATGAGAGGTAGAGAAATCAGCAACGAGACATGAGAATCAGAAGATGGTGGTGTGAGATCAGAGAGGAAGTTATAAAGAGAAATGGAACTCAAACAAGCCTCCATTTCATTTAAGAAAAAAAAATACACACCTTTACAACACAGGTTGCACAGCACATGGACTATTTATAGTCTACAGACACACAATACTCCCATACACAATTGACACACAATACATATCATTCAGGATTCATTTCCAAGAGTGATATAGGGCTACTGATTATTGACCCCAGTCTTGACACACACGTGCACATAGAATTATATCATAATTGTTAAATTGCTTTATTGGGGCATGCTTTACCAACTGCATTATTGATAATTATCATTTTCTCGGTCTCTATAGATCCGTGTTATATTTTTTATTTTCTCCTTTTTTGCTAGTTTGTCATTTTCCAATCAATGTGACCTTATTAATAAGATACCTTTTCTAACTTCTGTTGTGCACAGGTATGTGGCTGTTTATGTAACCATATTGCATATAAGATATCATGCTGGGATTGTAACTGATGAGATGATGTCGATTCCTAAATTTCGATTTGTGCTTATTGGTTTTCTAGAAGCAGTAGGAGTTGTTGCTGGGATGTCTTCTGCAGGTACTATAGACTCTAATCTTTCTATATGATATGGGAGTTTGATTCTTCATCGTTCAGGTAAATGCAGGTTGAAAGACAATTTATTTGGAATCATTTAAGTCATTCTAGACTGTTGGAATACATTTAGTTATCTCTTGATTTTCATTTGTTGTTGATCATATCTGGGCATATTATTGTTCAATTTTTCAGCAATGCTTCCTGGACCAGCTATCCCTGTACTGAGCCAGGTAAAATGTAGTAGTTGAAAATATTAGCTGATAAGTTTGTTTTCTTCCTTTCTGTCCTGCTAACACTTATTGTGGTTGCTCTCCATTGGGATCTTATTTTTTCCTGCATCACACCTTATCTTTAAGTTGAATACTTGGCATCCTTATTTGTTTGAAAGGAATCCTTTTAAGATGACATTGATATTTCAATAAAATTCTGGCCATGACTGAACCTTTTGAACCTCCCTGTACTGGAAAAGGTTAATCCTCTTATTTAGCTTACGAAATTTGTTTGGTCATATAAATTTTAATGGATAATGCATTCTGTTGAAAAATTCAGTGTGACACCAGTAAAATATTGCCATATATATGTGTGTGTGTGTGTATATATATGTATATATACATACATATATATATATATATAATTGTGTAAATGACTATGATTTCACTTCCTTTTACGTGTTATCATGAAATACATTCTAATTCAGAATTTAGCCCATCATGTCTGGGAGCACAGGAGTCCTTTGCTGATATTATTACCAGTATTCACTACTAACAATGAAATATAATAAAGTAAAATTTGTCTCAACTTCAGTAATATTATTTATCTATACATGAACACACATGCCTCGCCTGTATATGTATAGTATTGTACACGTTATCTGTAGCATTTATACATGAAAAAATAAAAATAAAAATTAAATTGTACAGATAAAGTGTCTTTTAAAATAGGTTGGGGATATGTCATTATACTCAATAGACGTAAAAACTAGTAGTTTGGTGACAATGATAAATGATATTGGGCAAAACTATGTTTTAAACCACTATGTTTGTCACCTTTTATGGTTTAGCCCACTAAACTTTAAAAATCTTGTTATAAACCATTAAAAGTCAATTTTAGTTTTACAACAGGCCATTCCGTCTATTTTTGACAGTATCTGTTAAAAAAAAGCTGACATGGCAATTTTTTTTAAAATTCAATATTAAGTGGATGTTATCTGGACAATGAGTTGGATTAATGAATATAAAATAGCTGGAAGTAATTTATAAAAAGATAATAACTATTAAAAATCTGACTAATAATTTTTAAACAATATATTTGCATCCTGAAAGTACTGTTCATTGTCTTCCCCTGAAATCACCTAGACCATAATCAATTTGATGCAACAGCGACTGGGTTCATGATTTTAAACAAGTTTGGTGTTGCAGCTGTGATGGGTTCATGGGTATGAACCAATTCAGTGCAGCAGGTATGAGGGTTTTGTCTCAGTATATTTTAGAAATGTCAGGTTCATGGGTTTTCATAGCCGACGGGAGATGTTGACGAACTCTTCCACCATTACTCAATCTTTTCTCCTCGTTTCGGTTCTGAACTTGCTTTTCTGAGTTTCAATTGTTATTTCTTCAAAATTTATCAAAGATGATCTATTACAGCAATCCATACCTAGAACTGTCAACTGTGATTTGAAACAAAATTGTTAATTGAAATAAGTGCAGCAACACTGATTTTGGGATGTGATGAATCTTAGAAGATGAAGAAATTACAAAAGATGATGAAGATGGAGTACAAAAGATGAACATGAAGAGAGAGTGAAGAAATTACAAGTTGGGTGCATACAAATTTCTTTTAATTTCTCACCTTTTCTAAATCAACATCCACGTCATATTTAATTTTATAAAAATAGCCACGTCAATAATTTTTGATTGGATTTCGTTATAAATAGACGGAATGACTTATTATGAGATTTAAGTTTAGTTTGATGGCTTATTCTAAAATTTTTAAAATAGAGTCGCCTAAACCGAAAAACGTGACAAACACAGTGGCCGAAAACATATTTTTGCCAATGATATTGTGATAGCCCTAGTTTTTAATATAGAACCCACATGATGTCATACCATCACATAGGGCTACGTACAAAATGAAGGATCCCTTTAAGCTACATTCTACAAACTAAACCAGTAACATAAAAACATAAACTATCATATACAATAGCACAACCATACTAGGCACATGGCCATGACCATACAAAAGTACTACACACATACACTCACTACACAAAATACAGGCTCACTTAACAAAAATACTACTGAGCCATCAAACCAAACTATATATAACAACTTCCCCAACCATTGGTAAGGCTTAAGGAAACTCCCTGACCCCTGTCACCATGCACCTAGAGAATATTGCCATTCTCGAAATTGTGCGCCACTTGGTGCCTAGCATCGATCTCAATCAGTAAGGCCTCAACTTGCGGAGCAATCGAGTGCTCCTCTTGCCTGAAGGCACTCGCAATTGAGTGCTCCTCTCGGCTGAAGGCACTCAGCTGATCACTGACAGAGTTGAGGGCGAAGAATTTTGTCCCCAATGCTATGAGTAGAATTAAATGCGATAGTTGCCCCAATGCTATGAGTAGAACATACCAAAGGGTGATTCAAACCCACGTTTGGTTGTCTAAAACGTAGTGAAAGTCCCTTAATATCCCAAGGGAAAATGGATCCACATGTAGTGCTCATCATGTACATTATGTGATGCACATTTCACAACACATAATGCATTATATGTGGAAATATCAATTCTTTATCCCAAAAAGACATCTTTACGTTTTTACATTAAGTTCTCCAAATAAGTTGTACATAGTTCAAATACTTCTGCCGCTCCAAAATATAAGATCACTTTAACATATTATAAGAAATTTGTTTATGTATGACATGTTTTCAGATCCATGCTATGTACGCTCAACCTTTACACAACTCCTTTTGGGACTGAAACAGGAAGAATACAGTTCTGAGATAATAGAAAATTGACAATCAAGAATAATTTTCTGTTGGGAACTCAGCTGGTTCCCTTTTAAATACTGATGGATTTCTGGGTTAAACTGAATGAAGTTTTTAAATTAAGGTGCAATATTATTCTATATGATAGAACCAACAACCAGATTTAGGATGCCATATGAATCCTTTTTCAGGCAGATCATGTTTCATTTCGAACCATGCCAATCTAGCATTTACTGATCTGTGGTGCAACCATTATATCTCATGCTATTCAGACGGAAAATTGTCATATTTCCATTGTTGAACAGAATTCTTAAATATTCTTGGCAAAATCCAACGAATTTCCCTGACTTCTGCTTTCTGAACCTGGCAGTATCTTAATGCCTCTGAATGCTCTGTGCTGCACATTGCAGTCTTAGGACCGCCCACTTTACTGCTTCAAAATCTTAGTGAATGGTAAGTGAGATTGTGGTAATGTAGCATGTAATAACTTGGACCCTGTTAGGATTTAGATGGATTTAAATCATTGTCTCTGCTTCTCTAAGGAACACATGTTATGTAGTGGAGTTTTGGTAGTTCTGTATTGAATTTATTCATTCTGCAATTACCATTTGGGTGGAATGTGAAACTTACATAGAGAACTCACCATCTAATTCCAGGTAATATCAACTACATCTCGCACTTGCATGGATGCTGGTGCAAATTCTTACCGTTGAAACAAATACATTAAAGTTCTCACCTCATTTGTAGTTAATTTTTTGTGCTCATATTTGGAATTGTAGTCAAGTCCTTGTCATATATGAATAAATATTTTTATTCAAATGAAACAAGTTGTGATTGCCTTTTTATTTATTTGAAACACATTTTATCCTAAAATTGCTTCCTGTGACACTTCTGTTGCAGACATTTTTGTTGTGGCAATTGGCTTTCTCTTCCATTCTTCTAGGGAGAAAGTATTCATTAAACAAAATTGCTGGATGCTTCCTTGTAGCTGCTGGCGTGGTCATTGCAGTTTCAAGGTGTAATGATTTTCTCATTTTTTGTTATTGTTTATTAAAGTAATCTCATCTCTCTCTACTCTGACTGTTCCCGATTCTTTCCTCCTTCAACGGATTCCTAATGAAGATGGTATTCTTGGCCCGTCCTAAATCAAGTGTAGATGGCATTTTTGGCTTTTATCCTCACTCAAGAACGAGTTCTTTTCAGAGGGCAGATTTGATGTGGGATGAAAGCCCAAGAGGACAAGTCCAACAAACCACTTAATAGTAAATTCTATATTTGCTTAAATTAGTTCTCATATTTAATAGGTGACTCTTAAGAGATTTACTTACTGTATTGATTAGGGTTTTTACTTGGGGCTTCTGTCCTAGTTTTCCATTTAAAGACATTGTAAGTTCAATTGTTGGACAGATGAGTTACTGAATTGATATTGTTATCGAAGCTTGAATAGCTTGTTACCTGTTTTCCTATCTTTCTCTGCTTTCTCCTCATCATTCTTTCAGTCCCTTCTCGGTACCTCATCACAATAAAGTTTATGTTTACTTTGAATATCATATTTAAGTTTTGTGTAAGTTCGACAAATTTTCTAGGGGACATTGCTCCATGCTGCCATTGTACAAATCCTTTTTATCTATTTCTAATTTTTTTTTCCCCATAACACATGCATAGCATGTGCCCGAGTTATTAGTGAAGCTCTTTTGGTATTTATTTACATCAAATCTGTACTTATTCATCATGCTATTAGCCTAGACATTGGCCATTTTTGTAAAGCTGTATAATTGTCGAGTGCAGCGGATCAGACACTGGTCAAATGCTCTCTGGAATTAGTTTTGTATGGCCACTGCTAATGATTGCTTCAAGTGCTTTTCAAGCGGGTGCATCTATTCTCAAGGTAGTATAGAGAATGATCGTTGTACTTTGAAGCTTTTTCATGGGAGCAAACATATAATGTTCCATTGTTGTGTGTATGCATAGGAATCTGTTTTCATTGATGCTGCCAGGCACTTAAAGGTATGGCTAGTACTTTTGCATTGCAAGATATTTGTTACCATTATGTTACTAATTTTTTATGTTAGGGGTTCTAGAATGATGATGAATTATAATGTTTCTTATCTTTATAGGGAAAGTTGCTCGACATATTTGTCGTGAATTCCTTTGGATCAGGATTTCAGGTAATTCTTGTATTTTTGCATATAATCAGTTTTACGAGTATGTAAATTTCTACCACCTCCGGTTCATATTGATTGACAATCCACATATGTTTAGGTGAAATTTAATAAATGTTAGACATTTCATTTCATTTCAATTTAATTTTTTATTTATATTAAATGCTTTTATCTTTTAATTTTATTAAATAAAGTAAAATATATATCATGTACTAAATTTCACCTAAACATACGTGCAACGACAATCATTATGAACCGGAGGGAGTATATTCTATTTTCACCTTCTTGTTTAAGTTCAGTAGTTTGGTCATCCCTCCATTCCACTAAGAACTAGGAATCTATGTACTTACCTTTCCCCAATTTGTTAGAACTTATGAACCAATTATTGCTTTAATAAATTAGATTATCAAAGCATAATTGTTCTTTATATATAATGAACTGTAACATTTACTTTTAATATACTAAATTAGCCAATTATTATTACATTCGTGCATGAGCATATCATTGTCCTGCTCAAAATTGCTTGATACTATTATTATCTTATCTATAAAATCTTTTGTGTTCCTGTCCTGTAGGCCGTTTTCGTACTTTTCTGTCTCCCTTTACTGTCAAATTTGAAAGGCATACCATTTTCCCAACTCCATTTGTACATTAGGAGCGGTGCTGGCTGCTTTCTTAACATTGGATCCAATCCATCTGGTAATCTCTCTTACTCTGGCTTGGGCATTCAGATCTATCCCTTGAGTTTATAATCTACATAAAAGAATTTCTTTAGAAGCTAACGAGATGTGACAATGCAAGAATATTCAGCTTATCTAGTCAATTAGAAACATAGACATCAAGTTTTGAAACTTACGAAGAACATTGTAAATAGAGGAACTTCGTTTATATTATTTTATTATGTTTTTAATGATGTTGTGCATTGTAAATAGAGGAACATCAGTCAAGGGGATTCTGTTGACTGATGTTGTGTATTCATGCTGTCTTTTCTACTCCCAACTACCTGCAAAGGGTTTTTTATCAGTTGAGTTGGTCCGAGGTGTAGTTCCTCTATTAAATGAAGACAAACTAAACTTAAGATCTGTATATTTACATCATTAGGTAATGGCACAAGCTATATGATCACTCTAGTGAAAAGTTAAACCCTCCTTGTGATGATTATGAAATAGAAATGCCAGAAGTAATAAAGACCTGTACTGGCAGCTTCATGTCCTCATCTTTGAGGGCTTTCCTTCTGAATTAAATCTCTCGCAAGCGGATTTTAATGATACACCTCTTTTAAATTTCTAAATATAATTACTGCTTTACTATGTCTAGTTTTCTTTGAAAAATATTACTGTTGCTCTGGATCCTATTTTATGAATCTGTTAAGTAATAAGAATGGCTTACTGCCCTTTCAAAAAGTTGCACATTGGTTCTCTCATTGTTTCAGATCTGGTTCTTTCTTAAGAGTTTTCTCACTTATGCTCATTGCATGGCTTCATGTATTCCTCAGGCTGCGAAGGAGCACCATTATTACCTCTTCTCTACATAATCACCAATATTGGTTTTAATGTATCATTGCTCAACCTGGTTAAAATTTCTTCAGCAGTTGTTTCTTCCCTTGCTATATTACTTTCAGGTTTTCCATCTTTTCCTACTCATTTTTGCATTACATGTGGTGTACAAAATCATATTACTATTGTTATTGTTGTAGTTTCTACTCACTTATAGGATTGTTTTCTTTGTTTGCAGTTCCAATTTCAATTTACATTCTGGCACTTCCATTGCCGTATCTCCCCGAAGGTGTAAGCTTGAGCCCTCTTTTCCTTTTCGGAACTGTGATACTTGTCATGGGCCTCATTCTTTACAACATACCCAAACTTGTTAAAGACTGATACATCTAATCTTGAGACGCATGGCATTCCTCATTTAGAACACCCCCATCCAAATTCCCCATTCTCTCCCCCAGTCGATTTAAGGGTTTGCCAGCCTATGATTTCTTCATAATGGATGGATCTTATCATTATTCATGAATGATAAATCATAGATTGAATGGGCCGTTGAATATGAAAGAGCTACATCATCATTTTTAATTTATTTTTTAAATAAATTGTGAATCCACACTTCCCGAGTTGTATGAGTCAAACCTGTGATGTTTTCTCCAAACATAAAGTTGGTCTAACGCGGCCATACGGGGTGGAAGCAGGAGCAAGACCGCAAGGGTGAGAACTGAGTAGCAATCTAGCTAGAAGGATGTCTAATGTTAGCAAGGTTTCTAGAAGAAAGATTTGTCCAATGCATGCTGTTGCACTCTGTAGAAATATAGCAGAAGTAGCTTCGCATAATCCTCGATAGAAAATTTCACTAGGAAAGTGGAGCATTTGTATATGTTGTGTTTCGTCAGCTACAATAGGCAATTAAATACCAAGAAAAATGGAGGTGAAAGGTAATGTTGAAAGTTGAAATGGAAATAATGATAACGTAGTGGTGGGTGTAATCCTAGTTTTGTTTGAACAAAATAATGATTGTGTTTTTTTTCCTTTAAATAACAAAATAATGATTGTTGGATGCTAGAGAAAGTATTGAAAGTTAATATAGTTTATTTTTTATTTTTTATAGCAATAAGAAAGATGCATGTACTTCAAAGCTTCCAGTGCCGAAGCTCTAGCCCCGGCAACATAAGGTTTGGAAATCAAAGTTACAGAGCAAAGATTCATACATCTAATATAGAACCTAATATCATTTAGGACATTTCTAAACCTAACACATGCTTTTGGGTTGTAAATAAAGTCATCTGCCAGCTTTGAGTCCGAGCATGTCACAGTTCAAATAGCCATTGCAAAAAGCCCACATCAAACCATACAGGATTGCTAGAAGCTTTGAACAGAAATCAGAGAGAGGCAAGGAGAATTATGTCTCTCTCTAAAATCCTCTCCTTTCTCTCTACCCTTCACCTAAAAACCTCCTCTCAAACCCTGTTCCCGTCCTTCTCCTACTGTTCTTCCTTGGTCTCCCCTCTCCTTTCCCCTATACCTCTCCTTCCCTCTCATTCCTTTAACTCTCCTTCCTTCCCATGGTGGGTTCTCTTGGTGCGGGTTTTGGTTCGGTTGGTATGGAAACTAGGGCATTTTTGTCCACCTCCATGGAAGCTTCAACCTCCTTTCCAACTCCTATTGCTATGGTTTCAGCATCCTCTGAATCTGGTTCCGACTCCAATTCTGCAGAAAACCTAGATATACTTGGTGGTGAGCTCAACAAATCTGTTTTTGCTGCTGCTGCACAGCTTACCAAATCTGATAGAGAAAATGCCATCTCGGCAAGGACTCAAAATGCTGAACTTGTTCCTTTATTCAAGCCCCCGGGCTGGTCTATGGATGATGTTAATGTGTTCATGTCGATGGGTATATAACCCCTAAAGTCTCACCTGCTCCTTTGGCTGAGGTAAATACTAATTTGGATTGTTCAACCTCCTCTCATACTCCATCGATAGCTGGCAAAGCTAATTCTGTTAAAACCTTCTCTTCCCCTTGTCCTCCCTCTACGGATAGGGTGCCTATCTCTAGCCCTATTATTGCTTCCCACTCCCAGGAGGAGAGAGAGTTTGTTCCAAAACCTCAGTTAGAGTAACCCCCCTCTAAGTCCTGGAAATCAGTAGTTGCTCCAGACCTGCCTAAAAGATCTACCTAAAGCTAGGTTATTTTCCTCCAAATGTTTGTAGTAGCACGAGCTGTTGAGATTAAACCTCCATTATCTGTTATCCAGCAAGGTATGGCATTATGGGATTCTGGTACAGTGGGTTCATTTCTTCAATATAAACCTCCTTTCGATTTTATTGCAACTTCTGCTCATCGATTGTGTGGAAACATGGGATTTCAAAAAGTATTCAAGCATTCGGGAAACATTATTTTTAAGAGATTCAGTTTTGGGGCCCTGGCACATTGCCTCAAAACCTATAATCAAGCTCTGTTAAACAAAGGTGGTTTATCTTCGGACCCCTCCAAAGTGGAAAGGATTGCCATCTCTTACCATGTAAAGCTCCTTGGCTCTCGAGGTTCCTCCCCTTACCAAGCCATAAATTCCCCCAGAAGCTTCATCACCAAATCCCTTCCTTCCGAGTACTTCAATACACTTTCTGCCCCTTTCACTAATGAAGATATTTTTAAGTCTCTAAAAGGTGTGTAACCAAACAAGAGCCTGGGCCTTGATGGGTTTAATGCTTATTTCTTCACTCATTGTTGGTTGGCACATAGTGGGGCAAGATTTTCTCAATGCTGTCCACCAATTCTATGCAATTTCTCTCATTCCCAAAGTTGAGAACCCTACAACAATGGAAGACTTTAGGCCCATCATGTTGTAATATGCTACAAGACTTCAACAGGTCCTTCCCTCGCTTATTGATCACTCTCAGTCTGCTTTTGTTCAGGGAAAGGATATTAGTGATAACATACTACTTGCTCAAGAGCTCTTCAGGAATTACCACATGAAATCCGGCCTCAGAGATGCGCTTTGAAAATTAATATTCGTAAAGCTTTTGACTCTGTCCATTGGGGCTTTATCCTTGATACT
This sequence comes from Centella asiatica, assembly GCA_014636745.2. Taxonomy (NCBI): domain Eukaryota; kingdom Viridiplantae; phylum Streptophyta; class Magnoliopsida; order Apiales; family Apiaceae; genus Centella; species Centella asiatica. The sequence goes on from CM025782.1 coordinate 1,764,133, forward strand.
TTAACCTTGCTAAAATTTCCTCCAAACTTAATACGGTAGATCAGAGCTTGCTACGACCACCATGTTCTCAATTAAATTAAATGGTTCACTGGTGGGCTATTTTAAAGGTGAAAAGGGGCTGAGACAGGGTGACCCTCTCTCCCCCCATTTGTTTGTCATATGTATGGAAGTCTTCTTTATGATCCTCAAAAAGCAAACCTTAAGCCCGAACTTCAAGTTTCATTGGAGGACAAAAGAAAAAAGCATCACCCACCTCATGTTTGCTGATGACTTAATGGATTTTTGCCTGTCTCCTGCTCTAATAAAAAGAGCCTCTCTACCTTTTCATGATTCTTGGGCTTAACTCCAAATTCCTCAAATAGCTGTTGTTATTTTAGTAATGTTGCCACTAACACGATGCATGATATCATGTGCTTGACTGGTTTCTGTGATGGAGTTCCTCCTTTCTAGTCCTCGGGGGTCCCTTTGATATCATCCAAACTTTATTATAGAGACTACATTTCCTTGGTACAAAGGTTACTATCCAAAGTTAACTCTTGGATTACCCGGTTCCTTTTTATTTATGGCAGACTAACTTTTGAAATCTGTGCTCTTTGCTATTTAATCCTTTTGGACAAAGCATTTCATCCTTCCCAAACGAACTTTGAAGGTAATCCAATCTGCATTTGGTAGATTCTTTTGGTCTGGGAAAGCACAAGGCCACTACACTACTAAAGTTGCGTGGAGTAGGGTCACCCTTCCTTTCTGAGAATGGGGTCTTGGTATTAATGATCTCATGGACTGGAATCGGGCACTTATTCTCGAGCATCTCCTAAAGGTAATTAATCCCAACGCATCCTCTCTTTGGGGCTCCTGGGTGCAAGTGTCTATTCTTAAATCAAAGAATTTTTGGAACCTTTCCCCCCTACCGATTGGTATTGGATTTGAAAACAAATTCTAATGCTTGGACCTTTGGCCCTCGTGCACTTGAATTATATACTCGGAAATGGCAAATCTTTTTCCTGTTGGCATGACCCCTGGTTGAATGGCTCTATGGTTAACAATTTGGACAATGTGATACAAGCAATGGGTATGCCTAAGGGTGCTAGAGTTGACGTAGGTCTTCAACTGCTCCTTCACTCTACCCATCACTATGCAATTGTGCTGAGGATGGCCACTGTTCCCTTTACCTTGACTAACAAAGAGGACAATATCTCTTGGGGCAACTATAACATCAATAATGTCAAAGCTTCTCAGATATGGGATACTATCAGTTGTAGAGGGCCAACAGCTAATCGGTACAAACTTGTATGGCAAAAACTTCATGTTCCAAGACATGCATTCCACCTTTGGCTGATCATGCTAAACTAGCTCATCACTGATGATTATCTCATGTTGAAGCTGGGGACTCATGGACCTTCCCACTGCTATCTATGCGATTCTGACTACGAAACATTTGATCATTTGTTTTATCAATGCAGGTTCTATACTACTGTCTTGGAGACTATCAGATACCATGGCCAATGGTTTGCACTCCCAAACAAATGGACCCCCTTCATTGTTGCTGTTACATCCTTCGAAAACCGAGGTCTCAACTTTTCCATTCTGCTAACAACTGTTGGAGTCTTGTCCCAACTTTTCCACTCTGCTAGTAACTGTTGGAGTCTTGTCCAATGCCATTTGGATGGAATGGAATTCGAGAAAACATGAGGGCAAAAGTCAAACTGCTCCCATAGTTGCACAACACATTCTCTCCGGTGTCAAAGCTCGTCTCAAATCATGTACTAAACTTAGTTATAGGATTGCTTGTAAATTCCCTCAACGGGTCTCTGATCTCTAACCTATGCATGTACCGCTAGCATAGCATGGTTCATCTAACCTAGTAGGTCGTATTTTGTTTCCTCTGCCTGGCGGCTTCATGGGGTATGCCCCTTGAAAACGTGTATCTTTTTTCTGTCTATTATATCTCAATTTTTCAACAAAAAATAAAAAATCAGAGAGAGGCTCCACTGCATCATCCAAGTTATATTTTTGCCACTGGAACTCCCCATAACCTCCGATTGCTGCTGCCCCATTCTGCCAACATCCATCCACAAATATTCGCACATATATTCTGTACGACTGTACCCGTCATTGAGCTGCCCCTGTTCATGTATTCTGTTTCTAACATTAACAAAATCTGTTGGTGAAACTTGATTTCCAGCAAGATCTCTTACCCAGCCATTGATTGAATTCCAGTCACTATTACAGAGAAGGATTTGATTCGACAAGGTATTTTCTGAAGGACATTCCCCTCTAAACTCCCTGTTATTTGCCGGCCATAAGTTCCATAAAATGGCTTGCCACATATTCTCCTCCTTAAGCTCCTTCCGATTCACTAAGAAAATTAGAAGCTCCTAAATGCTGTTGAAAATGGATGTCTATGTTTTTACAAGCCAAACTACATTGCCTTTGCTAGCGGTCAATAAAGAAAATGATGATTTCCATCTTCCTCTTCCAGATTGCATGGGACACAAAAAGGATCAACATTGCTCCAAATTTTCTTCGTATTCAAGGGCAGTGCATTTTGCAGAAATTTCCAAATGAAAATTGAATTTAGGAGGTGAATTCAATTTCCAAACCTGAGTAATAATCTGAGAACTATCCACCAGGGTTCTTTCATTCTCCCTTCTCGTAGCATTTCCGGAAACCATAGATAAGAAGTTATAGACAGACTTGACAGTTAACTTACCATTCATGGAATATGGCCAGAACAATGAATCCTCAGAGACAAATTGATAAAGGGGTGTTCATCTCAATGGACTTCTGATGAGGGGCAATGAGAGCTTCCACCTTCTGCCTATCCCAACATAATTTCGAGTGATCAATAAGATCACTTACCATTAACTTATTTAAATAATCGTTCGACAAAATTTTGGTTGAACAAGAGTCCATTTATCATGCCATAATCTGATACCTTTACCATTTCCCACATTAAGACCGCATTCATTTTTGATAAGAGTCCCATCCACCATTGAGACCTTTCCGAATGACGGGATTCCTAGAGCTAAAGGAAACCCTTTCAATAATCGAGTTCGCCTCTTGTCGGAGGAAAATTTTACTAATCAAAGAGTCTTTCTCAGTAACAATACGCCATGTTAATTTTGATAAAAGAGTATTATTAAGCAAGGTCATTTTCCTCAAACCCACACCCCCTTTTGATTTTATCTTGCAAAGAGTTTCCCAATTTGCCCAATGTAACTCCTCTGACGGCTAGATCATGCCTCCACCAAAAAGCTCTAACAAATTTATCACATTTTTAGTAACTTCCTTCGGTAGAGCAAAGCAGACATGGTGAAAATTGGAATGGAATGTAGAGTTAATTTAGCCAAGGAGTATCTCTTGAAAATCCCTGACTTTTGAAAGTTGATTTTTTGCCCCCAAGGAGTATCTCTTGAAAATATCTGATAGGACAATACAAGACTGAATATTGCAATAAAAATAAATTGTAGAATCATATGCGAAGAACAAATGATTAATTGGCTGTGCTTTCTGATGAATCTGAATACCCCATGAGTTTTCCTTCTATTTCAACTTTCTTTAGATTCACTGACAAAGCAAGTGTGCACAGAATAAAAAGATGGGGAGAAATTGGGTCTCCTTGTCTAATGCCAGACGTTGGTTGGAATAACGGCGAGGGAGAGCCATCGATAAGAACAGAGAAGGAAACTGAAGAGAGACAAGAGATGATGAGCTTTATTATCCTCATAGGAAACACGAATTTCCTCAAAACCTTTTCAGTGAAGTCCAATTGGAGTTTGTCAAAGGCTTTTGGGAAATCTACTTTGAGAACCGCCATAGCATTTCTTTTGGATATATACCTTCTTATTTTAGTTATAAGCTCATGTGAATCAAAATATTACCTATGATACCCGGAATGGAAGCATTTCGGAAATTAGAGACAATTCTTGGGAGGACCATTTAATTCTGTTTGCAATGACATTTGAGATTCTAATAAATAACATTACACAAGCTTATAGGACGAAAGTCGGCAAAAGTTTCAGGACAATGTGTTTTAAGAACAAGTATAATAAAGTTTTGTTGGCTTCCTTTAACATAAGTCCTGAGTTTAAGAATGAAAGAACAGATTGCCGCACCTCATGATTTAAAATTGACCATTTCTTTTAATAGAAGATGGCTGGAATACCATCGGTCCAGGAGCCTTTAGACCCCCTAATTGGAAAATAGCTTGATCAATTTCCTTTTGTGTAAAATGTTAGTCAAGGAGCTCCACATCTGCACTACTTAGAGAAGTCCGAATAGGTCTAAAAAATTCATCAATAGCTTTTGATGAGCCTTCTCTCTCAGGAACAAAGTGGTAAATGCTTTTAAAATATAGAGATGCCTCTTCCTTGATGGAGTTCAGGTATGAGCTCCAATTTTCTCTGATAAATGAATTTCATTTCTCTTGCGTGATGCATGAAAGAACCTCGTGCTCTTATCACTTAGCCCACTCCATAATTCCTTACGTTTTTGTTGCCATATAACCTCCTTCTTAGTGAGTAGTTCATGCAACTCGTGCTTCAGATATTTCTGTCTAGAGAAGCTTTGTTGAAGCGGAGGAGCCATGTAGGGAAGAGAGTTCTTGATTAATCTCTCTTCTTCTAGCACTGATGTTGTCATGCCTACGCTTATTCCAGAAGCCAAATTTTGCCATCATTCTCTTGTTGTTGTTTTTTTGCACCACCTTAAATAAAGGCGATATATCCCCGACAATATTCCTGCCATACAGAGTCCATTATTTGGTTTGCCTCATTGTCTAGAAGCCACCAAGTTTCGAATTGCGATGGCCTAGCAGAAAAACTTTGAGGCGAATCACAATCCAGAAAGAGAGGTAAGCGATCAGACTTGGCAACAGGCCGAGTTTGAGCCTTATAATTTTGGAAAACATCAAACCAAGAAGTGTTACATAAGGCTCTATCCAACCTTTCCAGAACTAAAATTTCACCCTGTATTATTTGACCATGAAATTTGTGGTCCTTTAAACTCTAAATGCATAAGTTCTTTTTCTGTTATCCAATCATAAAAAGCAGAAGACCCGGAGTGGCCGAACATTTCAAACTAAATTTAAAGGGTTTGATTGAAAATCCCCAAATAAGAGCCAAGACATGACCCTCAGGCTCAAGAGTTGCCAAAAATCTACCTTGCAAACTCTCAATAGTTACATAATATTCTCACCCCCTTGTAAGAGACCCTCACAAATAACTAAATATTATAATTTAGTTTTGATCTACCCATAAACACAATAAACCATTATATTTATAGATCCCAATATAATGTTAGAAAGCCAAAAAGAATTGAAAAAAATAACCAAATTCAAAACCCAATTGAAAACCTATTCTGATTAGGAATAGAAATAAAACACATCCCAATAGGAAATAGAAAAACCTATTTTTAATTAGAAATAGATAATGTTAAAGTATGATCCAACTCCAACATGACTGTCTCACCCCTCCGCAGTCCCATGGGGTTATCATCTTCATGGCCGAAGTGGTCACTGTTGTGGGACGGGACAGCCACCCGAACTCCAGAAACAGAAAAATATGCATTATAAAGGCACCATTTGAATTTCTTATTTGTAATAAACGGTCATGTCTAAACATTTGCTCTTAAGAAATGTGAGCCATAATTGTTTTTTGTTTTTTGGAAATAGGCTCATTAACTTCAAGAGCTTTCCTCTTTGAAAGCAGAACAACAGATTTACTTCTCCTTCAGAGGATCATGCCATAAGATAGATGAACCAAGTCTCTTTATCAAAATAGATAAAGGCCGTGGTGAGGAAGCAAATTTAATTCGAAAGGCCCTTATTGCCCCAACTAAATTAACCAGGGGGCAAACCCATGAGTGATATTCCCACTTAAAAAGACAGGGAATTAAAAACAGAAGAGAAAAACAACTTGAGAGAGAACACCTTCTCTGGAAACCATGGGGAGAGGAGGGCTAGGAATGAAGAGAATAAATAAAACATTAACTTAAAAGTAAGCGGGAAGAGTTTATGGCGAAAGTTAATTTATTTGAATGAGTAATTACCGACGAATAGTTAAAAACTGCAGCTTTTCATTAATCCCAACCAACTCAAATCCTGATTGCATGTGTGAAGGTTTTTGTATTTGCATGTATGGTCCTCTACGCCATTAATTCGATAAATTATTAATATTTTTATTCAAAAGAGATAAATTTATCTTTTAATATAATACTATTTGTAAATCTTATCATTTCATTTATGATATGAATTTGTAAAAAGTATAAAATCTTGTGTTTAAAAGTATTTTTCCTTTACTTCATGATATTTTACGTCAAAGTTACTAAAAATAAAAATTAAAAAATTGCTTTTAATTTTAGTTTTGAATCATATGATTTTGTGATGATATTTTGTGTGAATTGAAATGTATTATTAATTTTGAAATGGTGGGAGCATATTACTTTTAATTGATGTATTAAAATCTCAATAATTATTTTGTAAAATCATTTTCAATATATGTAATGGTTATTTTAAAAAGTTGTTAGATAATGTCATGAAACTATCATTTTTAGACAATAAAAATTAGAATGCTTGCATCGACTTTTAGATTAGAATACCTTCTTTTGACAATAAAAATTAAATTACAAATTTTATAATGAAACATGTAGATATATAAAATCAATGACATAAAATTAAAAAAAGAATACATCTTCTAGAAAATTTCATATAATATCTCTTTCGTCAAAATAAGATTGACAGAATTCATTTTTATGTATAAATAAGAATATGAGGAATAAAAGAGACTGATCAAAGTTTATAATGTAAAAAATTTCGTAATCAGTAGTGATTGTATATCATAAAGCTGCAATTACTTTATTTAATTGAAATATAGTATGTTAATGTTAAAATATTAGATAACAAGAGGAAACAGGGCATGAGGGATTGTGTCTCAAACACCCAAACGATGTCGTGCGACTTAATTCACCAATCTGGTCGGCCGAAATTTCGGGAAAACCCAACTCCTCCATTCGCACTCTTGGTCCCTAAACCATAATTATCAATGCAAGAGCTCCATTCGCACCATGTCATTATCTCATTCTGTACTACTCTAGCAGCCATTAAAGAGGCAGATAGGAAAGGAGCGTTGTTTGGTTTTTTTCTTTTTTTCATTCATGGAAACAAATCAATGAATTGATTTTTTTTATTTTTTTTGCTAAGTTGATTAATGCATTAAAAAGAAAAGGTACAAATTCTAAGGGCCATACCCCCGAGGCTCTAATGGACAGACCCCATAGAGAAGCAAGACATAAGCCTAATCATACAAGAAGAAACAAAGATAACCATCAGGCTGTTCCACTAAATACAGCTAGACTTACTACCCATAATTTTCAAACTCGGAAAATATGGGAAAAATTGGTAAGTTTTTGAAATTTGTGTGAGCTATGGAGTCGGCATTTGATTATATGAACACATATCCATTGCCAAATGGCAAGCCGGAGCGGGGGATCCATTATGCACTCTCTTGTTTCGTTCACACCAGAGATTGTAGACAAGAACCGCCAAGGTCAGCCTTTTGAGATATACTCATAATACAGGTTTGTTGGATTGCAAGCAGTCAACTAGGCTTTGTGTCCAACCTACCCAAGTAAGACCAATACAACTTTGAATAATTCCAAATACTTCGCATGAGTAGGGACATGTGAAGAATAGATGTTCAATTGATTCTAAATGATTACCACAAAGGCTACATGTAGTGTAAAAGTGAGGCAAAAGTCTATTATGCATAGATAGCCAAAGAATGAAAGAAAAGCAAGGAACATGTAGAGGGTGCCAAGCTATTTCCCAAATAGAGTTTGGGTGCCTTTCTTTCTCAAGGACTCCCATATGTCAGCAGTTCTAACTCTGCCCTCCCAAAAAATTAAGTCATTTCGGTTCCCTTGGATGGCCACTGATTCAATTTTCCTTTTTAAGTTTATGACTTCCGAGTGATACACATTAGCTAAAGACTGGACATTTTCTTCAATGAGGAATTTCACTTTGGAATCAAATGGGATACCAATTTCCTGCACAAGAAAGTCAGAAGATGAGAAGCTAATGGGAGTGTTCTCTTGCCAAGGATCTTGCCAAAAAAGAAAATTTTCTCATTTCCCAGCTCATATGTGATGAATCTTCGGGCCACTTCACGGAGATTTAGAAGTTTTCTCCAACTCCAAGAACAATCATTTGGAATTTTTGTTGTCTAATATTTCCCTTTCCCCAGTGGTGTGCATTTCACCCGATCAATCCAAATGTTAGAGCTTTCGGTGCTAATAAGAGTGAAAAGTAGGTAGATTTATTGAGCCATATTTGGTTTACTTAACTACTATCACATACATACATTGTTAGAGATAAATGATGATGATGGTTATGTAATAAATTGTGCAACTATAAATACTTAAGGTATTTTATAAACCTTAAGATCAGCACAAGTTTTGCACCCACTGATGATACACTTATTCATCAGTGGATGGTTAATAACTTCGCAAGGCAAGTCAGAAAACAGAAACATTCAAAGGACTTGACAAAGTGAAGAAGAATGTCTGATGCTACTTGCAAACAGTTAAAGTATTCCGCACATCAGAAATTCTAATCAAAGTTACGTTGATTAAGTTCCATCAGGGGAACCCATCAGGGGGAACCCATCAGGGGAACCCATCAGGGGGAACTCATCAGGGTATGACGAAGGCAGACCAACCCGTCAGGGAA
>CM025782.1:1772867-1824553 GCA_014636745.2 Centella asiatica
TATTCACAGAATTTGTAGCTGTAAATCACATTTGTAATTATACAGATAATTTCGATTTATTTCTCACATCACAATTCTATATAATATTATTAGATATTATCTATGTTTCTGTTTATTTTTGTAGATTCTATTTGTTCTTTTTTGATTTCAAATGACATTTCTTTTCAGAAAAATCCCAAGTTTTAATATAACTATTTTAACTTGAATCTGTGTGTTCATTTCTTATAGTTTTTCTATTTGTTACAACTGTTTTCCAGTAAGCACTTCTAAGTTTAAAAGAGCAAAAAGTTTCAGGTGTTTGTATTCATCCCCCCCCCCCCTCCCCCCTCCCCCCTCTACAAACGCTTGTGCTTATATTGCACTAACATACATGTGTGGTGGTTCTCTTACCTCATGTGTGAATTAAGCTAAAGAAAAGAAAAAAAATATTATCTCAAAATTTTGATTGTCTTGGAAATTTTAGGGGTGTTACAGGGGACGGGGGAGGGGGAGTTGATCATGGGGCGATAAGTAGGTATTATCCTTGTTTTACCTTTATTTTAATGTATTTTTGGTGAGATTATGAGTGTTTAGTATTGTTTTCTTGCAAATTCAATATTTGTGCTTTGATATTGGTTTGTAAGGTTGTTTTGTAAAGTATGCTTGTAAGAACATTGGAAGCAAAGTTAGACTTAAATTAAACTTATAAAGAAAAATCATGAAAAAAGTGTTGGTGTGACCAAAGACACGACTATACCCTCAACCATATTTCAATTCTAGAGAATGGTCAAATTGAGCAGACCTAGGCACAGGCAAAGGCTTGACCACGCCTTGTGGCCATGTCTTGGACATGGGATTAATGAAATTCCTACGGAAAATTTTATTTTTCTTTCTTTTTAATTCTTATTCTACTTAGGTTTTTAAAGAACCTTATACTAGGCATATAAATACTTGTTTTCTGTATTTTGATAGTATCTTTTGGCTTTTTCCCCTCCTAGAGAGATCAAGAAAATTTGTAATTTTAAGATTGATTTGATCTATTTAATTATATCTCCTTCTTCTACTACTCTTTCTTTTTAAATTATAATGTTCTAAATTTCTTTTTGTTTGAGTTACGATGTAACCATTTCATATTGAAATATTTTATTCTTTTCTTATTTATTGCAATCTAAGGTTTTATGTTTGTGAGTTATTTATTCATGCTCTAGTACTTTTGAGTGATTGGCCACCACTTGAATGATCTAAATTACATAATTGAAATCGAGAGGATATTTTATGCATATGTACGTCAAATAGATAACCATAAATCAGGTTGTATAGAGATATAACAATCGAGTTGTGTGGTTTCGATAGTAGGTAAATCGATGGTAGTTTATTAAATCATGGAGATCTATCGAACTTAATGCATTCGTTTACTTGAATTCACGTGGAGACATAGTGAATTACTCAAAATAGATAGAATTGTTATGCTTAGAGATAAGGTAGTAATTATAATAGGGATCTCTACCATCACAACATAATTTAACTAGACCGTGTAAGAAGATTAGAAAGTTAATTTGCATGATTCGGTGAAATCGGATACTCTAACGCCTTTATTATATTGATTTTATCTCATCTTCACTCATTGCATGCTATTTTTAGTTTTCAATTAATTTAGTCATCTTCTTCCCTTATTTCCTTTAGATTTAGTGGATTAATTCTTAGTTCAATTTATTTTCTCTTATTCATCGGTTTGATAAATTATCAAATTACTTATATTATTACGTAACTATTACAAATTTTTGAAAAAGCAATACTTTTCTTATCACTGACCATGTGCCCTTTCATGCGAATTTAAGTAACATTGTTTGGATGCCACTGCCGGGGACTAGTAGTTTTAGTAACTAGATATTAAGTAATTTCAGTTTAGTCTGGCCATTTATTTTATTTTTAAATTGTTTTATACTTTCCTTTGTTCTTTTGTTTGATTTCTGGAGCTCTTTCACTGAGTTGGTGGAAATCGGTTGGTTCACATTCGGGTAGGATTTTCTCTTGTTGTGTAACGGGTCAAACTGAGTCGACTCGTGGGTTGACCCATCTTCCCCCTTTCTGCTGGTTTCCCAGAACATGAAGCCCCGCCGTCGCCCGCCTTACACCGGAGTGACCACTGTTGCCACCCAGAACACACACACACCCGTGTTTTCTCGGAGGTTCCGCCGCCATAAGATTCCCCATAGGCGAACACCCTTCTCATTCAACAAGGAAAAAGGGAGGTTGAGGTTGCCGGAGATGGCGGGCCTCCATGGAAGCCAGCCGAAGCTTCAGCTAAGCCCCAATTTCAGTCATTCACCATTCGGAACGGTTTACACACGAAGATGATGCTAGACACACGTAGAAACACATTGACGACCTTAATCGATCCTAACAGGACAAAATCAACAAGACATCAAGGATTTGTCATTCAGTTCTTAGGGTTCTTGTCCAAAACACGAGTTCCACACTACCGAGCGTTATTACGTGATTTTCTTGTGTCAAATCGAAGTTCAAGATTACTGATCGAAAGCCCTAACATCATTTGAATGCACAGATTTAGAGTAATTTCGTCTTGAACACTTCGGGTTCTTTACTTGTTCATGCATATTCTTGATTTTTTTTATTTTTTTTTGGTGCAAATATTTAAAAATGCGTAGCTTTCATTTTATACATGATATAATCAAGTGTGTTATGTGCAAATTGGTCAGCAAAAATACTATACATGACGGAATCATTGAAATCGACAAAATAATGCTAGAAAGTAAAATGTATACCTCAAGCAACTTAGAGTTACATTTAAATTGGCCTTGAATCCACAATAAAATGTCTCAATAAATTTTTATTTATGTTTTGGTAGGGTGGTTGGCCATTGGAAAAATGAATTTAAGCTACATAATAGTTATTTTATAGTACTTGTGAGTTAACTTGGTCATTATAATAAGATAAGTGAATTTTGCCAATTTGGGCAAAATAATTGGCAAAATTAATCCTTCCCTCAATTCACTACTTGAAACATTCTTGCTTTAAAAAATGCTGAAATTTTGAATTTGAAATTAGTGTTTGATGTATTTATTGATTATTAAATCTGTCCATACGATTTTTATTGAAATTTTTGCCAATACCAAAACGTTTTCTTGTGTCGGCATATGACAAATGTTACATCCCCCTTCTTTACTCTCGACTTTACATTTTATAAGATTACGGTTTCATTCTCATCACGTATCATCCTTGCAAGGATTCATGTGCCATTTCCCTCGTCCAGATCGAATTTTCGAATACAGGATTCACTTAGGGTTATAATATCTGAATCTTGGAAATCTATAAACATCACATCTAGTCACATTTTAAAGTCTAATTGATGTGTATGCCTCCTTTAGCGTGTCGCTACGTAAATATTGTCGCAGTTAAATATTGTCGTAGTTAAATTATTGGATACCGACATTATTTGGTAAAAAGTAGAATTCCATAAATTATAATTAAATCTACAATATCGATTTTTACAATTTTTCGGGTTCTCGTATAAAGCCGATCAAAGATGGTACCCTAGATCTTATACTAAAAATCACTATAAATTAACAATGTTGTAACAATTACATAAGCAAAAATATAAAAAATAAAATAAAAATACTTATCCACTACTTATACATGTGAAATAACAGATCCTAAAAAAATGGTTTCAGAAATATTCACCTGCGTATAAGAAATGGAATCTACCACTACATGTAATACATGCCTGTAATGTTGAAAATTGAATCTCTATCAAAAAAAGTACTAGTAGTACTTACATCTGCCATTTTCTACGCCACCAGTAATGCAACACTGAGCGTCATTTAGAATATCGTTGCAGATCCAGATTCGATGGATACATATATAATCCATCTGGCTTTCGCAAAGTCACAACAATTATTTAGCAGGGTATAAGTTTGCCCTGCTTCCTCAAACCTGATCCGGCCATTTCTCTTTGCCATATATACTTAGCAAAAATAAAAACAGAACAAGTCCAGGTCTTCTTTAAGCTGAAAATGCCTGCTAGGTTTGTCCATGTCTACTGCAACCTTCTTTGAAGCAGGAATCTGCTTGACTTTTGGATCTATGTTCATCTATTTTTGTGCGGGGTTGCTTCATCTGGAGGAAGAGGCACACCGAACACCCAATCAAGAACATTGAGGTACTTTGACCGAAAGACATCCCTCTCCATAGCATAGCAATGCATAATGATTGCCGTTGAAATGCTGAAAAGTATCACATCAGCTCTTTTCAGCTTCTTAGATTTTGATGGTAAATATTCAAGGTCCGCCATGCATGTGAAGAAGCTTTCAATAGCCCGTGCAAGGCAATATAGTGATATTTCTATCCGCCTGCTCTTCTTTTCAATCGCCAAAGCCATACCGGTTGGAAACTGCCCAAACACAAATTATTACAAAACGAAAGTATAAAGGTATTTTCTTCTTTGCTAAAAGGATGTGCAAAAACCCATATACCGTTGCTATTGCTACCATAGGAATGTTGCACCTCTTCAAGAGCCTGAAGCAAAAGCATGTCCACAGCCTGATGCATGATAATGATATTAAATAATCACCACAGAGAAAAGTTTACAGTTGGCCACCAACACACAAAAAGTATTGAAAATATTATACAGAGTTTTAATATCAGTAAAATTCAACTTATTTAAACCCTTCAAAAAATATTAATTTACATAGTTATAAAAACTATGCTATACACCATTAAAAGGTGACAAATTTTTCATAAACCTTTTGTTTTTGGATGTTCTTTACACAGTTGTATTTCTCAAGAAGAATGTGGATTTATAAATTTAAAACTAGTGGGTATGATTAAAAAATGAGCTATAGCTCATTACATTCATTCATTTACTTATATATATATATATATATATATATATATATATATATATATATATATGAAAGATGATGCGGAGCAAGAAATTAAACTATTTTGTATTATTGATTGGATATAATATTATTATTATTAATTAGTAGTTATTATATAATGTCAGGCCTGAGATGGCCTGACTTAATCACAGAAGCACAGGTGATAGATTTTGCAGAAGATAGAGAAAAATTAAGGGGAAATTTGGGGCAGAACAGAGCAGGGGAAGAGAGGGAGAGAAAGAGAGCAGAGAGAAGGAAGAGAAATTTAGTAACTTGGGAGAGAAGTTATAATTCAATCATTTCATAATAATCAGCAGCACAAATATAAGTATATATATAGTGGTCTTATCCTTCACCACTTCCTTATCCTACACTCACATACTAACAAACCTTATCCTTATAGCACATGTCATCACATGGCCTGTTTTAACTAATTTCCACAGTAAATAGCAATATTGCATAATATTCTAATAATACTAGATCCTGACAATTTCCCCCCTTAAAGATCATCCATGCCCTCATGGATGTTATGATGTCTCAAACTTCTTGGAAAGACTATCAGCTGCATTGTTTTCATTCCCATTTTTGTATTTGATCACAGTCATACCGCAATAGCTTGCTCAGCCATTTCTGTTCGAGGCAAGATAACACCTTCTGTTCTAGAAAGTATTTGAGGGACCGGTGATCTGTCCTGATTACAAATTGTTTCATTCCCAAATAGGAGGACCCCCTCTTGATTGCTTCAGCATGTGCCATTAGCTCTCTCTCATAAGTAGAGTATCCCTGGGCCCTAGACCCCAGTGCCTTGCTAAAATAAGCCACTGGCCTGCCTTCTTGTAGGAGGATAGCCCCTATACCTGTTCCAGAAGCATCTGTTTCAATTTCAAAGGACTTAGTAAAGTCCGGCAAGGCTACAACTGGAGCTGTAGTTATGGCCAGTTTGAGCCTGATAAAGGCCATTTGAGTATCCTCAGTCCAGTCAAACTTTCCCTTATGTAATGCCACTGTCAGAGGCTTATTAGCTATGGTGCCAAATCCTTTGATAAACTTTCTATAGTAACCAAGCAATCCCAGAAATCCCCTCAGTTGCCTCACATTCTTTGGGGGTGGCCAGTCTAGTACATCCTGTACTTTGAGAGAATCCATAGCCACCCCTTTCCCTGTTACAATGTGCCCCAAATAACTCACTTGCCTTTGAGCAAAAATACACTTACTTCTCTTGGCAAAGAGTTGATTTTCTCTCATAACTTGGAATACTTGCCTAAGATGTTCAGTGTTCCTCCTTGGTTTTAGAATAAACTAGTAATCATCAAAAAAATACTAGTACAAACCTCCTCAAATATGGCTGAAAAACTTCATTCATGAGGTTTTGAAAGGTGGCAGGGGCATTGGTAAGCCCAGAAGGCATTACTGTGAACTCAAACAATCCTTGTTGAGTCCTAAAGGCAGTTTTTTCAATGTCTTCTCCTGCCGTCCTTACTTGATGATAGCCTGCCCTTAAATCCAACTTAGTGAAGTACTCAAATCCTCCTACCTCATCAAAAAGTTCATCCAGGGGGTATAGGGTACTTGTTTTTAATAGTTAGGCAATTAAGCTCCCTGTAGTCAACACAGAATGTCCAAGTCCCATCTTTCTTTTTAACCAAAAGGATAGGAGATGCATAGGGGCTTTGGCTAGGTTGATTAAACCAGATTTTAACATCACTGCCACTAACCTTACCTCATTCTTCTGCTCCACTGAACATTTATAGGGCCTATATTGAAAAGGGTTCTGAGCCAACCTTCAAGGGAATGCTATGGTCTAATCCTCTTTTAGGCGGCATAGCTTTACGTTCTTCAAACACATCCCCATATGCTTCTAGTAAGACTTGAATGTCTGGTTCTATCTCTACTTCCATAGTGTAACAATCACCATTTACCACAGAGTGCAGAGCCACAACAATCCCATGCTCCTGAGTCTTTAATTTCTTCCACACAGCCTCAGCAAAAATCATACTTATGGACATCTCAGTTGTGCCTTTACTTTGCAAGGTAACATAGTCTTTCCCATACTTGAACTTAAGGGTTAACAGCTCATAATCAAATGTAACAGGCCCAAATCTTTGTAAACACTGCACTCCCAGTACCATTTCACAACCTCCAAGGGGTAAGATTCTTACATCATCTCTGAATTGTAGGCTTCCCATTTCCCATTGAAACCCCTTGCATACTGCTGAGCTGTTCAACTTGCTGCCATCAGCCAATGTCACTTTCATAGGTTCAGCCACTTCCTCCACACACTGTAACCTCTTGGCAGCCTTGGGATCAAGGAAGTTGTGAGTACTGCCCCCATCAATTACTATAGAGAATCGTTTATTCCCCACCCTTCCTGTTATCATAAGGGTTTTAGGGCTTGGTTGCCATTCCAGTGCATGCAAGGACAGCCATTTCCTCTGATTAGCCCAGTCCAATGTCTTCTATCACTTCAGGTTCTTCATCAAACACAGGTGGCCCTTCATAATTTTCTTCCTCTTCGTCAGATACCATCGTGAATACCTTAGGACTTTTGCACTAGTGATCCTTAGTAAATGTAAATTTCTCATCACAGTAAAAACACAAGCCCTTAGCTAGCCTCTCATCCCTTTGAGCTCTAGTCAGACTGAAAGCCTGTTTTCTCTCAATCCTTGGATAAATCATCAGGGCCTGTTTCCTGAGTTCTCCACCTCACTTTTGGACCTTTGTTGACTGGGTACAGGTTCTAGGGTAACTCTGCCCTGACTGACTGGGGCCTTAATCACTGGTGTCTCATTGTTTTTGGCATGCTTGAAGGCCTTGGTAAGGGTCTGAGGATCTAATGACCTGAGGGCTTTCTTTATATCCTTCCTCGGTCCTCCAATAAAATTATTAACAAAAAACTCTTCAAGTAAGAAGGGAAATTTCTCCAAAATCCTACCCTTGCACCTCTCAAAGTCATCATAATACTCATTGACTGTCCCCACCTGTTCTAACAATTTGAATTGCTCATATATATATCTCCCAAGTCCAGATGAGAGAACCTTAGGATGAAATTCTCAGCAAACTCATATCACTCTACCTTGTCCCTGCCATTTGTATAGGCCTTATACCATGATTTTGGAACTCCTTGTAGGTGCATGGCAGCGATGGCTACCCTTCTAGCTGAGTTAATACCATAAATTTGGAAGTGTTCTTCACAGTCTTGAATCCAACACACTGCATCATCTCCTTATAGGCTGGAAACACTAGTTTAAGGTGCTTCAACTCCCTTTCCTCAGCATGCTCAATTATTTCCTTACTAGCCCTTTCCCCCTTAGGTCCATCCTTCTCTAGCCCCTTATCTCTTTCCCTCTTAGCATGTTCAAGATCCTTGAAAACTCCCTTGCTAGTTCCTCCTCCATTAGGTCTCTTACCCATGGCCTTTTCAGAAAAGGGATTAATAAATTCCCTATTACCATCCCCTGCTCCAGCTTTCAATACATCCACTACTGCTTCCATGAATTTATCCAATTTCTCTTTTAATTGACTAAGTTTTTCATCAGTAGTTTCCTTATAATTCTCAAAACCAATTGTCCCACACACAAGTGCACTACCATTTGCCTCACCCCTCATCTTTAGTAATAATGCTTAACAAAATTCCACCAACAACCCAAGGAAATGTAGGCCCAAAGCCTTTAAAATCTGAACACACTTATACAACTAAATTCAATTATTACTGATGACCTAATGAAGTGATTACCTCTTGTTTCTACTGAATTCTCCTGGTTGCAGACTTCAGATTAATGCTCTGCGAGTAATTTTTCCAAATCTGCACCCAGTCACCAGTGGTGGTACCTTCAATTATTCTACTCCAGGGGTATCGGCTAGGCCTATGTAAGCTGCTCAGTTCACCAGAGCAACTGCTTGATTAGATTCAACCAGTTTCCTGTTGAATTCTGATGAAAATTCCTGTAACCGAGAGACACAGTATTCCCATATCTGGTTTCTGTCCAGTTTCTGAGGATAATTCTGATGTGTTCTGTCTATATTCCACTCTAATGGACAAATTCCAAGCCCAATGAAGTTGATTTGACGGAGAAATTAAGAAGGAGATTGAGTAGGTGATTTTACTCGAAACCGAGTAATTCTCTGAGAGCATAAGCAGTCCCTAGGATTGAACTGCTCTGATACTAATTTGTCAGCCTGACTTAATCACAGAAGCACAAATAATAGATTTTAGAGAAGATGGAAAAGAATTACGGGGAAATGTGGGGGAGAGAGAGAATAGAGATAGAGTAACTTGGGAGAGAAGTTATAATTCATTCATTTCATAATAATCAGCAGCAACAAATACAAGTATATATATAGTGGTCTTATCTTTCACCACTTCCTTATCCTACACTCACATACTAACTAACCTTATCCTTTTAGCACATGTCATCACATGGCATGTTTTAACTAATTACCACAGTAAATAGCAATATTGCATAATATTCTAATAACACTAGGTCCTGACATATAATTATTAGGAATATTCTAGAATAGTATCTTGATATTTATTAGTAGTAGAGATATATTAGGATTCTAAGAGAGATCTTAGTATTTTACTTGGCCCTTAAGTCGTAGGAGTCTATTTAAATGGTTGTACTTTCCCTTATTTTCATCAAGAACTGAATTATGAATTGAAATTATTGAGTTTTGTGGGTTGTTGCCCTAATTATCCCTCTCAAATCCCTTTTGTTCTTCTTTCCCCTACTCCGTCAAATTGGTATCAAGAGCCGAATTCTTGGTACTCTTTTGATTTTTCCGAATTTCTTACTACCCAAATTTATTTTCTAGCCTTTCTTGATTTTGTTGAATTTTGTTGAAGTTCGCTAGAGAATCAACGGCCATCTTCCGAGATTGATCTACGATTTTTCGGAAGAAATCATTTATTTTCATCTCAAATTTATCCAATATTTTATCACAAAAAACCCTACTGTCCATGCTGTCAGATCCATTGTACGCTGTCGTCAGGCCATTGTCAGAAGTACTCAGACATAGCTGCTGTTTGCCTTCCTATTTTAGGAGTATTGACACTGCCATAGATAGAGCCCCAATCTGTTTTCTTAAAAAGAATCTGCAAAGTGCAGTTTGATATCTCACGTTCTCTGATTTTTTAAAATCAGCCTGCAGTTTGATTTATTTGCGATTCAGCCCCTTGATCCCAAATCAAGCTCCTGGAGTTTTCAAGTTCCTACGGTTATAAGGGTTTTCAGTTTGGATCAGTTTTAGTGCCCTTAACTTCAGACTTCTCCAATTCAATATGACAAGTCTTGCGGGGAAAGAAATTATTTTGCAGAGTATGTGGAGGTTTCAAATAAAATTGCTAGAGCGTCAAATCTCTTTGTTAGCTAGTCCAATCAAACAGACTCTACCTAAAGATGGTTCTGAGTATTGGAAGCTACTTAAAGAGTGTGCACCAGTTGAGGACAAACTTGGGAGTGTAAAGTTTGAATTTGAAAAGGTAAGTATATATGCCCAAGTCGAACGACTAATTTAATTGATGCTTGATGAAGCTGAGCAAGACATTGATACGGTAAAACAATATGACAACGAGACAAATATGGATGTACAAGAGGTCAATTGCGAAACACAAGAGCCGATTGAGATATAACCAATTTATGTCATTTTTTCAGAAAAGGTACACAAAGTTCAGCCTTCTTCGAAAGTTATTTGATGGTTCAAGTTTTCCCAAGAATTGTGCTTATGGAACTGGCAAGTGGGAAGCTCAAGCACGAAAGTACCTCTCTCGATGGTTCTTGATTCTCAACATCAAACTCAAAACTTGAGGACTAGTTTTTTTCGAAGGAGAGAATGATGTGGAGCAAGAAATTAAATTATTAGTTTCAAATTATTTTGTATGATTGGATATAAAATTATTATTATTAATTAGTAGTTATTATATGATTATTTCGAATATTCTACGATAGTATCTTGATATTTAAGTAGTAGAGATATTAGGATTCTAAGAGAGATTTTAGGATTTTACTTGGTTGTTAAGTCGTAGGAGTCTATTTAAATGGTTGTAATTTATCTTTATTTTCATCAAGAATTGAATTATGAATTAAAATTATTGTGTTTTGTGGGTTGTTTCCCTAGTTATCCCTCTCAAATCCCTTTTGTTCATCCTTCCCCTATATCATCCTACATCAAAAGATAACAACAACAATAATAGTTTAGTTATCTGAGAGTTCACTATAGCATATTTTGTACTGAATTTAAGTAGTGTCATTATTTGATACAAATAAAAATTCAAGTTCTGCTCCTATTGCACGAATGAAGTGAGTAACATTCTTTCCATATATCTCAATATATTATTGATAGGAAGTTTACCCCTACAACTGTTGTTAATGAAATGAATCAAACTATAGCTGGGCTTCAAGTGAACGAGCAAAAGTTGTGCAGGGGTAAGTAACAAGAAATTGTGCTTGAAGTTCTCACCTTACCAGTGAGGCAAGTTGAGAAACGATGAGCTAGTGTGGAACGTCCCCAGGTGTTATTGTATGGTAAGAAGCGACAAGTCACATCTCTATGTTCCAAAATTAAAATTCTCTATTTCCCTAGTTTTTGAATTTCTTCTTTCATTTTTCTAAATTTATCAATTCTTAATAGAGTTCACATTCATAATGAAAAAGGTGTCTAACTGGGTTCTCCTTGATTTTGGAATGGGAGGACTAATAATGTATACTTCTATTTAGGTTGCTGAGTGACCTCCATACATTTGGAGTGGGATTAAACGCATTGTGTACAGGCAGCTATATATACTTATGACATTTATAAGTTTACATGTGTTCATTGCGTTGCTTATTTAAGAAACAATTTCATGAACTCTATTTCTTCTCCCTTTCTTACATTATATGGTAATAGAGGCCAATTAGTTACCCTATTTAGAATATCACAATTTAAAATTTACAATGGCAGAATGAAATCTGTCCATTTATATGGTCAGAGAGAAATAGAAAGTAGAGAGAGAAAGACAATTCATCAAAGTGAATTAGTTTCATTCATTGCTTATCACATTACCTATTTAATTATCTATAGCTATTATGTACACATAGCTTGCATACACAGAACAGGCACACATAGAAAGTACATATAGAGACCACAAACCACAAGTAATACAAAGTACAGCAACTGCAACAATAGAATAGTAACTAACTACTAATCAAGGCTTATAGCATTGATCCTGACAAATTGATAGTTCCTAAAATCATACGGACACTCGCGAAGGAACTAATGCATTCTTTAAGTTATATTACGACCACTGAGGAATTAATGCATCTTCGTCAACATGTGTTTAAAATTTCATGGTTAGCTAAATTCAATTTATTAGACTAATGATGGCAACTTCCCTAAGGTCTAGCACTGCCCAGATATCTCATACTATATTTGTCCAATGATTACTAAAACTGCTACTCCAATATAAGGCTTGTGGGTACTAAGTACTTCAGGATGTTCCATTAGAAGTGGTGATTCCAACATGAGGCTTGTGTGGTTACAGCCAGTCCAATAAATACTTACCAGGCAGATGAACAGTACACAGACAGAAACAAGCTTGATCTTGCAGTACCAAGAAGACCCTTCCCCAATATTGTGAAAGGCCTGCAGAAATTTAAGAGTGATGTGGTAAGTAGATATGTCCAGATGGATAATCAATAGTGGCTGAAAGCAGATATAATGTAATAAACCTACAACAACATATCAATATATGAAATACAATATTGAGAGAGAAGGAAAACAATGAGGATGGTAGGCCAAGAAAGGGCAGAAAGAGTAGCTAAGAAATAACTTTCTCACTTTCTAACACGGAAAGGCATAGCTAGCTTACATGTTTTTCAAAAAGCAACTAGAAAATTGTTCTGAACCCTTAAAATTTAGAAATCCTAACCAATGAAGCATTTTCTGTGTCAATCTTGTACGTGTTAGATGACAAGCAAAAAGGAATTAATTTTTTCCATAATATGCCAACTTCATCATGCTAAGATCTTATAGATATGAGTGGTTTACCACAAGGTATACAAAAGCAACAAGGACCACAGAAATCCCATGATAATTTTTTGAATGTGTTTGTAACACCATGTGGTGCGTAGATTTGCTTCTAAAAAAGAAATTATATGTAATATTTAAAAAAGAAAGAAAAAAGATGAAGAAGAAAAAGAAGATCATGGTGCGTAGATTTGCTTCTATGAGTGAATCGATGTACCACTTTGATTCAAAAATATCACAAACATTATCATAGGCTTCACGGATCGAGTCATCATATGCAGAAATGGGGATATTAGTAGAACAATCATATTCAACATCTTGAGACTCATTGAGTATAACATCAAGGATTCATTCACCATTCGTAGTCATCAAATGAAGAAGAGGAACAACTAGATTATTGACAAAGCATATGCCTTGCCATAAAGAGATGACGATAAAAACAGTTCTCGTTTTTAATGCTTGAAACATAAAGGCTGACTTAATAGAAGAAGTGGCAATGGTGTGTGAGGCAAAGATTAAACATGATGTAGTACCCATACTGGAACGTGGGACAAGCTGTAATGACTGATGGAGAGAATGCCAGAAGGCTATGACCTGAATCCTGGGATGTCGGACTAGTCATGCAATAGGAGAAAAATACAAGTGCAAATTAGATCTGATGAGTATTCGCATTCTGGTTCCAAATCCGGGAGAGAAAGAGAGGTTAATAGGTTTAAGTATGACACAAAATCTGGGATAGAGAGTGACTGGGGATAGATGGGAAGCTTAAGAGAACTACTTAGAAAGAAGAAGTGATGCTGTGGTGGTTGTAGATAACAGGGCCTTCTCCCTTTCTTTCTTTCTTTTATTTTTTTCCTCTCTTTGTTTGTTTCTTTTAAAGGCTGTCGCCTGAAATAATAGTGAGGGAGAAAGAATGATGATTTAGTAACTGGAAAAGAAAAGGATAATATGGATCTCCAAGTTGTTAGGCATAATGGCTCGGATAACAAGCTGAAACAAAAGATAGAGAGATTTTTTTATTATTAATCAAGGATAATCACAATAGCACATCAGGCGCTAATATGTACACAAGTTACAAAGAGTTCTAGATAAACACAAATACTACTATAATTATCTTAGACTAATTCAAATAATTTTAACTAACTACTAGATAAATATACAAGTAGTCAAATTCAATAAATAGTCTCTAACAATCCCGATACAGTCCACTATGTAATGCAACAAGTTGAATATTACCGGTCCATTGGCATCCACCTAGATCTAACCGGCATAACACAAGTTTCAAGTTTAAACATTCCTGATGATTTCTGAATTCAAATCATTAAAGCAAGGCTTCAAAGATGCTCTGTCTTGGCATATGTCCAATTTTTTTCAGTATAAGAACTTGCAACCCAAAGACCTTAATAGGTGATAGTGTGCTACAGACTGACTCTACTATATTCCAAACTGAGACGTGCACACCAATGTAGATGAGTTTCCAAACAAGAATCGTGAAAGCACATGTTTCAATTATAATCTTCAATGACAAAGGTTGTGGGTTAGCTCAAGTGACAAACAGCACTCCCTTACCTAGAAGTCAATGGATCAAAACCTCATGGATGAGTACTTGATAAAAGTTGGGTTAGCAATAGTAGGAATTTCGTCGATTAAAAGTAAATAAATCTCTTCAAGCGCATTCACCTCTTTCTCAGACCTTGACGATGTACTATAAGAGCTGGTATCAAATAGACCGGAAGATAAACCGGTAATGCTCTTTTGTATGCTTCCACAAGAAATGAAACAAAATGGCCACTGCAAGATTGATTTCCATGTATAATCTGCATGTTCCATAGGATAATTAGTCTTTCAAAGAATTAATTAAATAAAAATATCAAATGAGAGTAAGAGCATTGCAAAATATGAGTTTCAAATAGCAACGAACATAGAGCAGAAAACATAAAAAACTTCACTACATAATGCAGTACAAAGGATCAGCTCCCTGTTTAATTACTTGTTGATGTACTCTCATGCTGGCCAGAATTTTATTCTCGATCTCAAAGTGGTAATCCTAGTTTGTATTCATCTTGATATCTCTATAAAGTCCAAAACTAGGTACTATGCAGCTGTCCCAAAGGCCATTACTACCATGTAAAACAAACAGAGGAGAAAGAGCTACAAAGTATGTGATTTTTTAGGAAGGAAGATGAGTTTTGGAGTGTAAAGTTTGATCTAGGAAGAAACTATGTGTGCCCTTTATATAACAACCATGAAGGATGAGCAAGCAGAAGCCAGATCTTTCAACAAGCTTAATGCTAATATGCAAAACCACATGGAAGTAACAAGGCTCCACAATGGTATGCTAGATGCTGTTATGGCCGAATTGAGTGGAGAACGGATTGCTCGTTGTGGCCAGAAAAAATGGTATAGCCTCTTAGCAGCTCAATATTTGCAACAGAGTAGTTCTTCAAAAAACAAAGGAGCTGCAGCAGATTCACATAAGCTTAGCAGACCAAAGAAGCCTAAGAAAGAACAAATTACTGGAGAACCAATTACCCATGTGAGGGAGCACAAGAATAGCTTTGAAGAAGATTTTACAGCTACATATGTTGAGACAAGGGTTTGTTATAGGGAAATTCTACTTAACAAACTCTTGAGTTTTGTGTTTTGACTCTGGGATGGTGTGCAGAACTACCAAGGATAAAAGTTTGAAATTTTGACTATCCATGATGACATGGACGATTTTAATGGAGGCAATGTCACATTCAGCCAGGAGCCTTCAGCCATAACTGTTTTATTACTTTGTATGGTGTTTAATCATCAATCTTCTTATAGCGATTGTGTTGCTGCATCTATTCATAATTTTAAACCCATCTCAGATCATGAAATAATCTAACTTCTCACTTCTGATTTGTTTTTCCTTATATTTTCTGATTCTGTCCATCTTTTACTGTTTCTCTACATATTTTTTTATCTATTTTCCGTTTCTGTTTTGCTTGAATTTACTGTTTACATCCACTAATATCCTTGTTACTATTATTGAATAACCTAGTGTTGCCCAGACCAACACATTATGAGAATTATGAACCAAGTACTATGTCCTTCATTGGAAAATTTGTACTTGTTTACTTGGATAACATTCTCATGTACAGGAGTAGAGAAGAACATTTGTTTCAGCTATGTCAACTTTTGGCAGCTCTCAAGGGTAAGAAGCTCTATGTAGACTTGAAAAATAGTTCTTTAGTGCAAGATTAGACTATACTCTCATTTTATTAGATTACAAGGATAGGGTTTCCACGGATTCAATAAAGTCATTTCTATAAAGAGTGGCCAGGACCTTTTATTATTCATGAAGCTCTGATTTTTCATGGTTTTCTGTACATTTTATAGCCGGTTCATTATGGCATTTCGTACCATTGCCTGATTTTAGTGAACTTTTCGAGCTAGCATTTGAAGCGTCAGGTGTGAGAATTGAACGGGCAGCTAGTCAAGAGGGCCTTCCGGATGCATTCTTTAGTTAAAATTATATGAGGCCTAATAGAGGTCCTCTACTTATGATAGATTTCGATACCATAGTTCAAGATCTTAAGTATTGTTGTCATCATTTGTTTCCTATGAGTTCGTGTTCTACTCTGATCATAAAGCACTTAGTACCTAAGTTTGCAAAAGAAGCTAAATCATCAATATGTCAACTGAGTTGAGTTTATCCATGAATACTTCTTTGTCCTTAACCACTGTGAAGGAGTGAAGTATCCATTCTTTTCAATACATTTGATTGTGAAAGTTGTTCAACTTGAACATATCATAAATGAATACACTTAGTGACAGTGTTGCCCTTTGGGATCTTAATGTATCACCTTCAGGTGATATTTTAATAAACTAAGGATACCTTTTTAAGGGCACCCATTTGCGTATTCCCGGAACTGTTTTACATACTTAATTAGATGGAATTGTATTCAGCATTTCTGATCGCTTTGATCAAGCAGAGACCATTGAGATTGTTGAAGGTAAGTTCATTGGCCTAGTCTCAGAAAGGATGTAGTTCATACTGTTTCTGATTGTCGAACGAGTCAAACAGCTAAGAGTAAGAAACGAAAGACAGGTTAATATACGCCTTTACCAGTACTCTAATTGCTATGAGAAGATATTAGCATGGATTTTATATTAGGGTTACCAAGAAACTCTAGGGGTCATGATCCTGTTTCTATTGTAGTGGATTGTTGTTTTTTAGGATGACATTTTATTCCCTCTAACAAAACTGATAGAGCTTTACATATAGCATCACTCTACTTTGGTGAAGTGGTTTGCCTTTAACCATTGTTCTGAGAATGTGAAATTTATGACTTATTTTTGGGACTCTTTGGAACAAATTAAACACTTCATTAAAGCTCATATTGCCTATCATCAGCAGATTCATAGTCAAACAAGTCAAAGGTAATCAGTAGAAATTCTGGGGATTTGCTTTGATGACTTGTCAAAGATTGCATTTCTCAGCACAGGAACATTGGATACAAATTGGAATGCATACCGAGCAGGGAACTTTCATTTGTGGATCCAGTTTAATGTTCACACCCATGGTCTCGTAGTGCTTCTCTATCACCTCCAACCCAGTAAAAGGAATGCCACATGCAATCTCCTTAACACCTCTCAGAATAACTGCAGACTTTCCACCATGTTTATTAAGAAAGGATCTGTATGTTGGAGGTAAACTATCTTGTTTTAATATGTAAGCCGACCTGAAAAAACAAAAAAAATGAACTTAACAAAAGTTTTAGGAAGAACTATTCAGTAGAGTATATTGTAGTCAAACCATATTTTGAAGTCAGGCCTATAGTAACCCAGTTTGCCCTCCTGTGTGATAGATAAAATTGTGGTGCTAAACCACTCAAAAACACCCAAAAATATGGATAATATGTTCTACTCGGCAGACAATACAAAATATATTTATTTTTGAAATATCAAGAAATATTATTTGGTTAAATCAATAATACAATTGTGAATACATCCCCCTCTACAAGTATGGGTAGAAAACGGCAAAAGCGAAACACTTTCCTTTCTAATCTGTTCAAAGATCAGACAAATGAATACCCCTAATTACATCCGTAAGTGGAAGAAAAACATACTATTTCACAAGTTACCTGCTGAGAAATTCAAAATGACGTTCAAGAGGGCAGGTCTCTGACTAAAGGTTGAATTATCCGTATGTAATTTAGAGAAAGCAAAATAGGGGGTGTGAGTGTGGTCTCACAGTTACTCCTGTCCTCTCCAAATAAGAGGTTGGGTAGTCAGACCTCGGCAAGGTGTAAGTCAGTGAGTTTCAATCATGTACCCTGTCCCCCAAACCTCCCCACCCACCCAACCACCAACAACAAAAGAAAAACACACATAGTACCTACAAATATTATCATGGAACATCATCTATTTAGGAAGTATGAACAGTGTAGGGAAAAACATAATCAGCAAATCATATATTCAATTTTTATTTTTTGTTTAATTTTAATTATCAAGGTTATACTTTACAATGTCCATAAAACAGCATCAGGACCCCCTTGGCATCGCCCGTCGCCAAGGCGATGCCTTGTTAACAATGTTGAGTATTTAAAGTATTTTAATCCTTTGTAGCCACTTTTTGACAGAACAATAATATTTTCTACATGTCTTCTACACAGTATTTTCCTCAATATTCTGGACTGAGACTTGGGTTAAACGCTGATCTATTAACTTTGATTTTCTTCTTGATTGTTTTTGTGTTTGGATTGCATTAGTTGGTATCAGAGTTGCTGTTCTTCTCTCGAGAGTCGTTTTGAAAGCCACGACGTCCAAAAACTATTTGACAATTTGAAGATTGAATCCTTATACATTCTATAAGGACAATTTAAAGATTGTTGAATGCATCTAGAGATGTCGTACTGTCAAAACCAACACAAGGAAGGTGGTAT
Organism: Centella asiatica; assembly: GCA_014636745.2. Lineage (NCBI taxonomy): Eukaryota > Viridiplantae > Streptophyta > Magnoliopsida > Apiales > Apiaceae > Centella > Centella asiatica. The sequence continues at coordinate 1,791,664 of CM025782.1, forward strand.
TACCTTGTTGCCTATGGCAAAGTTTGAAGAGAAGTGCAAGAAAGTGGCAGTGGCGTGTTGACAATGTATTTATTTGATAAATTTAATGTCTAATAGTGGAGGGGTTGTACACAAAGTCCTTGTATAGAGGGTTTGAGTCTCGGAAATTCAGCGAATGTGAACCATCAAAGATAAAAAACCACTAGTTTACTTTCGGCTAATCACTAATCTACTTAGATCACCAAGTTAATTTGGAACCGAAACTATACTCGGTCCCCATGTATTGGGATCTATGGTTTTATTTTGAAAATGCAGTTTGGTGTAAGAGGACTAAAATTGTATGTCTAGCTGCTAATTGACAAGCATTAGTATCACTGTTAGGAGGTCCATAGTGATGGGGATTTGAAGAGGAAATCAAGGAAGATTTTTTATGCTATTTATGACTAGGATATTTGTTATCTTATCCAATATAGTAAAGATATAATCTTTTATTTCAAGTAATAGCAAGGATTTAGGAACAAAAATTATTTAGTTAGTAATTTACAGGATTTGTTATTTTCTTAGCCTTTTGTTTGGTCACTCCCGATGTAATCTCCACATGTTGTTTAGACTTTGAAGAATTGACAATTGAGATTTTTTTCTCATGGATGGTAGAGGTTCCATCTTGACAGTTGAGCTTCCTCCTTGATTGTAGAGATCCTTCTCCTGGGTTTATACATAGAGTTGCCTAGCGGAAACCCTAAAATCCTAATTGAGATTGGATTATTGTTTTCCATGAATTTTCTATCTCAATTGTTCAATCTTTGGTATGTCCTGCATCATAGCAACGTGCTAGGAAGCGGGGTGAGCCTGTTCAGGGGAGTATGCCGCATGAGTGCACCAACTGTGCATCTGCATTCAGCATATGCGCAGGGTGCATACTTAGTGTATCCCCAAGGATTCTTGACGGGGGTGCATCGACTTCCAGAAAGAGATAAAAGAGGAGAAAGGGATGTACAACTTAGTCCTTGTTGGGTTGTGTTGATTTTTACTTTCAATCTTCTAGACTACTTCAATTTGGTCTTCTGAGTTTTAAGGGCTTCATCGACCTTCAAATTACGACTAGCAAATCGATTAGGGCTTTGTCATTTTTTCTTCTCCACCTGTAGATTTCGAATTCCATTGGGGTTTCTCTTCATACAAAGTACTTTTACTTCTACAACTTCTGTTTATCTATTTACAAAAACAATTATTTATAAAGGCAGTGCTATTAATTACTTTCGTACAACTTCTAGTGAATAAAGTAATTTAGTTTCAACAACTAACTCTTTTGTTTTTTTCTGCAAGAAACTAATCTAATAAAATTAATGAACTTTTTCAATATCTTATATATAAAATTTAATTCTTAAGTAGATAGAGTAATTTAATAAAACTATAGAATATGTGCATATATATATATGGGAATAAAGGAAATGAGATATAGTTCATCTTTTATTGTACCCACTAATTAAATCATGCGGTCTCGTTTAGTGTATAACACTCAATCTAACGATCATCCTTCTACCCTATCAACTTCTTCGGTTTATGTACCGTTGTACTTTCTCCCAACCGATCTATTTTGTCTTCCTCTACTTCCTACCACCACCCATTATATTCATCAATCAACCCTGCCACCATACCATATCTACACCTTCTCCTCTGCTAACCTCCATATTCATTAGTCATTACTAGCCTCCATATTCATCTCCTCTACCATGACATCCATCTATCTTAATTCTTTGCCGACTTTTACCAACACAAATTAATGAAATTGAAGCTTCCTTCTACAACATTCCCATGTTCAATTTATTTTTTTTCAAATGCAAACCTAAATTCGTGGTAGTGATTTGGTTGTACCATCAACGATGCCCATGATGATGGCGGTGAAGGATGGGTGATCTATGGTGAAAGAGGTCGAATAAGGTTGTCAGTAATGGTGGATTATGGATATTTCCGACGATGGTGGCGAACTGGATTTAGTAAGGAAAGATAAAGTCAAACGAAGGTCCCGTAATTTAGGCGAGGCAGCGAAGACTTTATTCCCCGAATACATCATATGACACCACATGATTTACTTAGTGGGTACCATAAAAAATGAGCTATAGCTCATTTTTCTTATTCCATATATTTGTATGTGTGTATGCGCGCACGTGTTATACATACACATATATATGGGAAAGTGATTACGTAGTAGCCACACCAACATTAGGTGTCGATGCAACATAAGCTGCGTTATTTTTATAAAAGAACTAACACATTTTCATCAATCAGGTTGAAGTCATTCCTACTTCATCGACATATCCCTTCTCTGGCTCTCCCTCATAAATTCAAACCGGCAACTTCCCCACCTTCCTCCTAGTCTTCACAAGCAGCGACACCATGACCAGCATCCCTCACCATCTTTGGAATGCATCTTTGTAACTGCACATGAGAAATTGGGGGCATAAAAGTATTCCGATATCAATTTGGGTTTTTTGAAGGAAGTGAATTCCTATATCTATCCTCAAATCAACTCTTGATTTTATATTGTGATACGGGTTTAAATTTTGTGGACGGTGAAGATCGATCTTTGGTCGGAATTAATGGAGGAAGGTGTTGACCTTTGGTTTGGATTCATGGAGATAACCATGGTGATAGATAAAAGTCACAACGGTGATGGACATGACGGACATGACCAATTCTGAGTTGAAATGAGTTGAAAAGTGTTTATGTAGGTGAAGATGGCGACTAGAGAGATCAATGGTGATTGACGGTTGTACAATGGTTGACGCCGGCCGTTATGCGTGAGATGATGACAACACGACATTGGGGGTAGTGGGAGACGATGACTAGGAGGAAAAATAATTTTTCTTTATTTTTCAATTTATCTTTTTGAGCAAAATAACCTTTTTTTATCACATCAACACCTATAGGGTGTTTGGCTCGATAGAATCATTTTTAATGGAATGGAATGATTGTTGGAATCGTAATCAAAGTCGGAATGAGAAAGGAAACAATATTTTCGTTAACACGTTTGGTACCTTGTATAAGATTGTATAAGAATGACATAAATCAATGTCAAATGACTAAAATATCCTTTTCAATTTTTATTTTTAATAAGATAAACATCCTCTTTTTAATAACCAAAACCCACTATATTTATAAATTATGATAACATATTAAATACTAGATACATATATTGATATGTTGATAGTTATCAAAATGGTAAAGTACATTAGAGTCGGACTCTTCCCATTTCACTTGCGTCGCCGATCAATTCTGGATGTTCAGGCCAATTTTAATGACTAATATGATCATTTTTCATTCTTTTTTTTCCCGTCTTCTCCTTCTAGGACAGTTATTAGTTGGCGGTGAATTTCATATACCCTCTTTTGACTATGGATTTTCATGCTGGAAATCTGGAGACCTAACGGTGGTGATGCGGTGATGGAACTCTGGTGGCAATGGAGTTCATGGTTAAAGCTAAAAAAGATGGGTAGTTCAGTCCAAAAACTTCATATTGATTCTAGTTTAGCCAGGAAACGAGAATTCCTCACCCCTCATCCCCCAACGGAATGAAACTTCTGTCAAGCATTGGATTCATGCATTCCAATGGAATGGCATTCCTATCCTATTTATGGTACCAAACGACTGAATGGAAGCCCCTACATTCCTTTTTGTCTTCATTTCCTATCTACAAACAGCCAATTAATGCTAATGTTAGGTGTGGCTGCAACATATTCACTTTGCTTCTTAGGCAATATGTCGTGAAGACCAAAGAGCTGACATAATTAATATTTATTCACACAATCAATACCAAAAATCAGAGAGATAGAGTAATACCCCAAGCTTTCCTCAAGCCCTATGATGCTGCCATAATCAAAATTTCTTCCAAATTAAATAGTTGAATCAATTACTTTCTTTCTGTTGTGCTTCAGGAACCAATTGCTAACCAGATCCTAAGGAAGGTTAAAATACTGTTTCGAGAAACGAGTTTATAGTCTTGTATTGTACTGCCTCATCCTTAAAACTAGAAGGTAGGGTATCTTGAATACATCCGGAAAATAGTTCTCGAAGTGCACTCTAAAGAATCTTTTCATTACATGACATGACAACTAGAATATGATTAATCATGCCAACAAATAATTACATCAAATTTGACCATGAAAATAAAAACCAAAAAAGAGTACTCACAAGATTTGGGATGAGGCGAGACACATAAGGAAAATGTCTCCATGAGCCCAAGTAAGAGGCTTGCAAATGTGCCCAAATCGTTTGCTCTTTATTCCGCATCGAGACGCCAAAACAGCAGCACGCATGAGAATGTAAATGGCCAAGCTTGTATGTTCTGTCTCCAATCCAGTCAGAAGCATTGAAGGCCCTGCTATAGTCCCTGCTAACAAAGCTCTCCACTTTGCTGTCCTACACCAAAATAATACTTCACCATTTATAGCACTAACAATTAGGGTTCCAAAATGAACCCAACACAGCAAACTTACTCTTGCTCAAACTTGGCTTACGCCTAAACAATGCTAGTTCAAGTGGGGCTTATTTACAATTAGGCAAGCCCACAGTAAGCTTGCAAGGTTTGAGGAAACTTGGGAGAAGTTCATTAGATCAACTTAGTAAAATAATTGGATTAAATAATCAGGAAAAAAAACCCTTGCAAGAGATTTTTCATCCAATCATTAAACCAGATAAAATTAGACGAAGACCCATGTCCACAAGCTCACGAAAGCCTTTTAAAGTTTAAGCTAGACTTCGACAATAGAAGAACTTAATATGAACCCAAAATCAACAGCTTTCATACTAATGACATCAATAATACCGAAGTTGCTTAATAGTAAAAGAAACTAACTTTAGAAAACATCTGACTTACCAAATTCATGATAAATGAGATGTAGAATATGTAATTGTCTAATTATATTATCTAATCTAATCTACTTAAAGCAAAACAGCCGATAACACAATTAATTGATTTAGGAGGGAAGCGTGCCTGCGGTGGCCTCCTAAAGCAGCTATAAGCTCATCCACCGAAACAAAAGTACCAGCAAAGGTTCCGAGGAAGAGACCATATCTCAGAGTTTCTTTAACAGCCAAAATTATATCCTCACTACTTGAAGCCATTTGCACCTTACTGAAGTAGTAGACAAAATATGTCATTTCATTGTTCTACGCAAATTAGTCACGAAACTTGAAGAAAAATGAATTGAGAATTGTTAGTAATATACTTAGCGAAACTTGATCGTCTCCGACGGAATCGAGCAAGGACAGAGAAGAGAGAGAGCCCGCCTTTGATACCAGCTCCGATTGTGAATCCTTTGATGGATGCGTGGACGATTCTCAATCGCTTATCGTAGTCTTGTACCGGAATTGAATCGAAGCTTAGCAAGGAAGACGTAGACGAAGAGGAACGAAGATAGGAATGAGATTTCCTGCAATGCGGACAACTCCGATCGTCGATTTGCTTGTGGTGATCATCATCGTCTGCTAACGAGCAAGTGCACCTGTCGTTCGCGGCCGACAGCGGCGACATGTCGATAGCTAGGTCCGATGGGATCAGGATTGGAATAGCAGAGAACTTGTGCGTTGTTTTTGATTGTGACGGGAGAGATGGGAGAGAGATGGTATCACGAACCACGTCACCGAAAAAATAATAATAATAATATTGTATATTATAATGTAAATTATAGAATGACCAATTTTTTTGGTCATATATCAGCTAAATTAATAGTATTTAAAATAGTTAATTTAAATAATGTATTACTCTTTTATTCACGCTAAGTTGTTTTTTTGTTCATGATAAGTTTTTGTCCATTCTAACGTTATTCTTTTAATTATGTCTTATTATCCTTTTGACTATAAATATGGACTTAAACTTACCATTTTCAAGTGTGGAAAAAATCAAGAAAAAAAAAACTCTCACTCTCTTTCTAGAAAAGTTCTCTCTAGAAATATTATACATCTTTTCTTCTAGCCATAACTATATATATATACATATATACATACACATACATATATATATACACACTAGCTTAGTTTTCCTATATTATTTTTCCACCAAGCCTTGAACCCAAAATTATTAAATTCTACAAGGTTTTAAGAGATTGATTTTGCAAGTTTTCGAGAGCAATCACACTCAAATCAATCCGCACATACACAAAGCACTACTAATGATTTCATCTCTCTAACTTGTGTTTATTTATGTTGTTTGTTATATAATATCTATTATCTACTCATTTTAATAACTTGATAAATAATAACAAATCGCTCTATATAGATTGGATTTCTTCTAATGTCACATAACTACTCGAAGATTCACAACTATATAGATGTCTATATAGTAAGTAATTCATAAATTACGTTAGTTATGGGTCATATACTAACTCAATTTAAACCCTTGATCAAATAATTTGATGACTAAGTTGAATGGATAAAAGTGTTTATCTGCCATTAATAGAGTATCTACCATTAATAATGGCATAGATGAAAAAAGTGAAAAGTTAAGTATGGATCACGCCTATAATAGGGATGGATATAATTTGAATTTCAAAATATATGCACCCCTATTAAAGGCGTGGTCTGCAAATATTATTTTATAATACTTTATAGACCAATAAAAAAGGGTCAAGTATGTTGGCTGTTATATAATTCAACCACGCCACTATTGGGGCCGTAGAGAGTTAAATTAATATTCTTTTGGCGCGGTCCAGTACCAACGAACCCCTAATTCTTCCATCTTCTTCTTTCTTATTTCTTCTTTGTTTCTTCTCCAACTTACTATATCTCTATAGCAACGGGGTTAGTCCTCCTCATCCTTGCACCGACAGCCTACAAATTTCAAGTAAATAATATCTTTAATTTATATTTTATTTTTTAATTTTAGAACGGTTGTTATTTTGTCTAGGTTTAGTTTTAATTTTTAATTATTCATGTTTTCATTCAAAATTTCTTCATATTTCTTCATAATATCACCCCAAAATGTATGTAATATTTGTTCATATTTAATTATTTCTTATTTATTGATACATGCATGTTGATGAATTTCTTATTTAAGTGAAACATGTTGATGTATTTTCATATTAATTTGTAATTATTCATGTTGATGAATGTATGTATACATTAATAAATTGTGTATTTTTTGTGATTTTTTCAGATTAAAATGGATAATATTCATCAACTAGGTCCTTATAATGCTAGTGTTCTAAATAATTAAGCAAGTCACATATTTACCCGAATATGAAATTATCAAAAGTCTCCAAAAATTTGTTGTATTCAATACACTAATGGTACGTATAATGAATGATGTTAATATTTACGACCGAAACATGATAAGTTGTTGGATTGGATTGAGTTTGGCATATTTGTCAACCCAAGCATATTTTCGAGACAAGATGCATCATTCGTATCAACTTTGATCGAGCGTTGGTGAAATGAAACCAACATGTTTCACTTAAATTGCGGTGATGTAACAATTATTTTGAAAGATGTTTACTTTATTACAAAAATAATCTATTTTATGAAGACTTATCACATATGCTCCTATGAAATCTCCGCAAAAAGAATTTACACGATAGTGGCGAAAAATGGGATATGATGGTGAAATATCCTACAAAGTTGGAACCGGTCCAACTTATAACTGGTTATTTGATACATTTAGATATTGTCAAAAAAACCTTGGCCCTGCCACTGCTTGATTGTATATGAGATCATACATTTTATGATTGTGCAATACAATTCTTTTTCCACAAACTAGCAAAGATTTCATGCATCATAAATATATAACTTTACGGAGAACATTCCTGAGATTAGAAATTATTCATGGGGTTCTATTGTGCTAGCATACTTACATAGAGGAATGTATAAGTATTCCATTGGCATGCCCAATTTTTATGGATTTACGACCTTATTATAGGTATTTGTTATAAATCATTTATTTTTATTACATTATATTATATTCTTACATAATATTACAATTATGTCTTATAATTCATTTTATTACTTCCACTGCAGGTATGGGCATATGAGAGGATGAAGGTTGGCCGCCTTATGTCTTGGCCAAATGCATAACATATCTTGCCAAGGATCCTTGCATACACATTCAATGAGGATAATACATTCTCAAGTCAAAGTTCAAGCGAGTCTCCACATCACAACCGAATATTCTATCGGGAGAACTTGATATTCAAGCGCTTGAAGCTGTGAATATGCGTTCATATAAGTGGTGGAATGACCATATCAGTTTTCATGCCTGGAGCGCTCGACTACCAGGGTTAGCACATTTGCCACTAATTCACACATTTGCCACTAATTCACTTTGAGATAGTTGAGTATTAGTTTTCAGAACGAGTGTCTCGATAATTTGATGCTAATGACATCTACATTCCTCATATTCCTATTGATTAAAGTGGCTTGAGCGCAGAAAATGATGAGAATGAGATAACAAAAAGAGTCAATGCACCAAAATTAAATGTGTTTGAGATTGAGTTGTGATATCGGCTTGTAAATCATTTAGAGGTCGAGGCTTTAGACGCCATTTAGAGAGTCTCATTGGATGAGTACTTCAAATAGTACAAAAGTATCACCCGGATGCACATATCTCCACCCAATCCTCTTCTTGTGGCTAGCCACACCTATCAACCCCGATAATACATTGATCACACTCATGTCATATTTCTTGTAAGTATTTTATATTGTTGTTATTATTCAATTTGAATGCTAGAAATAATGTTAATTATCTATTTTCATTTATTGTGTAGATTAAGGATGTAGGATCACTATTCAAAAAGTTTGAAGAGGGGAAACTACGCCGAGAAGATACATGCAAATGAGTGGAAGGTGGCATGCATGACAATACTGCATGTATAGAGGGACACAGTGATCGTAATGTTGCTTAGAAAAGAAAATATCATTCATCACCTAAGGCCTCGACGTCACACATGTCCCCGAGGGCATCAACCAGGTTATCCTGGAGGGCATCACCCAGTTCTTCCTCTAGAGTGTTACATGATATTAGTGGATTTGAAGATTGTTACAAGCATGTCATTTCCCAAGTGCATGCAAAGTTGAGAGACCCCACCAAAACATTGAGAAAGAGGAATATGAACATATTTTGTTAATATTTTTTTTAACATTTTGATTTTGTCTTGGGTATTTTGTTTAAAAAAAATTAGTACATTTTTAAATGTTATATAGTATTTTAGAATAATCGTTTGATTTTTTTTTTTTATGTTTATAGATATTATCTTTTTAATTGTTTTTTTTTCAAATTTTGGTGCATGTGAAGTGTTTTTTTTTTAAAGAATGAATTTTTTTTGTTGGTTTTAATTTGATTTTATGGTTTTATAAGTTTTTTAAAATTGTTGTATGATTTTAAAATATTAATTTTTAGGGTTACTTTTTACTGTGTTTTTTTGTTTTGTGCCTTTTTTTAGGGCAAATTTTTAAAATGATTTTTTTATTGTGAATTTTTACGGTATTTTTTTCTCCAACCACCTATGATTTCGTATCTTACTCTTTTATTATATAAGTATAAATACAAACTATATAATATAAGAGTAATTGACTATAAATAAAATTAAATATAAACAATACAAATAACTTGAATTTCAAAATAGGAAAAAAGATAATATCAAATATTAAATGTCAATATCAATTTGTAAATCAAGTTTTTCGAACTATAAAATAAAGAAACCAATGAGTTCATAAATATATATATATATAACATTGATTAGACAACTAAATGTTTACTACCATTCTTAGTCTTAAACCTTATAAAAGGCCAATGACATGGCAGAGATAGAATCAAACCGATTCTTGAAAAACCTTTCTGGATATTCCTCAATATTCCGGTTATTCACAAAATATAAAAAGCAGATAATTAATCATTTACTTCTGAAAGAAATCGAAGAATTTCTTAGAATCTTTCAAGATCCATTCGTTCTTTTTTCTCTAACAAATGGTCAAAACTTCATTTGAGTTCGAATCCTACTGAGAGGTCCACTGAAGATCAGAAATTGTTGAAAAAACAAGATATTTCTTTTGTCCCTTCAAGGCGAAGATAGATCGGCTTGTTAATTTGGAGTTGGCTGTTAGACCAGGGTTAACACGCTGCTACCTTGACGGAGATTTCCTCCTGACCTAAATTTTTTGTAATTAAAAATAAAAATAATAAAAATCTAAAGGTATATTTAGAAATAAGTCTAAAACTGCCCATGCTCGGGCTTTAAAGCTTGTACATTCTAAAGTAACTTCATACCTCACTCACGTGCCTGAGGTCATACATTATTAACATGGTATTTTTGAACTTCGATTACAATTTAAAAACTAAGCAACATGCAAGTAAAGCTGTTAATAAAATCAAAATAAGATAAAACGAAAAATGAAATTATGACGGTCCAGGTATGAACTGCAGAGGCGCCTAAACGATATCATGCAGTCTGCCCCTTCTAACAACTTGGTCCATGTTCTGGCACACTTTGGTTCATCTCAGCTGGTCAGTTTTTTCCTCCTTACATAAGGCTTCTTATCTCCTTTTATCTGAAATTCTACTGGATTGTCTGATTGCGTAGTCTGTGGCGCTTCAGGCAAAGTACAAAGAAGGAATTTCTTGTTGGAACCAACATGGTTGCATAATAGCTTTAACATCTTCCTTCCCCTCATCCACTTGAGCATTATCTTCATGTGTGTTTTGCTGCTCAATCCATTGATTCCAGACTCCTAGGCCATCCACATATGTAACCGATAAGTATATTATAGTAATTTCCATGGGTTCCAACACTACGTAGAAACATAATATATGCCACTTCTATTCCTCGATAATATAGCATGACAACAATTTCAAAGATGAAAAAGACAACACAACCATCATGATGATGTTAAATCATTTTCAAGTCCAAAATGATATGAATCTATTTAATTTGAATGGATAAAACTTTAAAAATAATATCTAAAAAGAACCACTAGCTACAATCACAATTTTTGAAAAACAAATAACCATGGCTTGAGGTGCCTCAAATTAGCTTTTAAAAGTCAAGACTAAAACTCCACTCACCATACAAAATTGTAAAAGGTTTCATGTCAGTTATTATGTAGTACAAATTTGCCAACTTCTAAAATATATTCTGTAGATTTATTTTATTTGAGAAGAGAAAACTGCCAAGATCTTTGGTGATCCTGACCTCTGGTGAACAATCTCAATCTTCTGACTACTGCTACCAGCTTACATCCCATGTTTTGTTTTCCACTTAATTCATTGCACTTGCTGAGTAGTTTACCTAGATGTGGCTGCATCCTTCACACCTTGTTGCTGTCCAAGAAACTTGCAGACTTCCTGCTTCAGATCAAATTTATTTCCAGGCCAAAATGGATCTTCATGTTCAACTTGAATCCTTCCTTCAATAACAAAGTGAGATATTACATTAATCGCCTCCTCTAAGATAACTCCAGAATCATCATTTCTCATGCATTCCGTTGGAGTTTCCCGAAAACTTCATGAAACACTTTACCCCAACACAGAACAGCTCCCAGTAAGGTAAGCCATGCACCCCAAAATTCCCCACAAAATCAATGCATAAACAATCTGCATCAGGTTATGGGTACAGATATCTCCCGAGTTTTTCTTAACAATCACCTGCTGAGAACTCCTATTGAACCAGAATGGAACTCCTTTTGAACTCTTTTAGGACTTACATTTGTTGTTATTTCCTATGAAGCTATTTAAATTGGTCCAAGCTAAACTTGAATACACATAGTTAACAAAGATAATGTTTTCTTGTTTTGCACTTTTGCAGCAACTCTTCCCTTACTTGCTGATTCTTGTTTCCAGCCTCTAGTTCTTGAATCATGACTTCTCTCTTGTAATGGTTTCCAATCATTTCGAGTATGAAATTCCCAAGAAATTACATCTATTATTTGCTACGGATGAATGAAAAGAAGGGCAGGAATAATTCATACAGGACCTTATTACTCCAAGGAAGAGGCCCATCGATCCATTTCTTTATAGACTGTACCTCTTGATGTACAGTAGCTATTGTGCTACCCCTAGAAATACAAATTAGCCTGCAATTTTGATGGTGCTACCAATATGTTCTGCGTCAAATCCTTTTCAAAATGCTCAACCAAGATCAATTCACTTCTAAAGACACATTCACCTTCACCTCCTTGACCAACTTCAGAAACATACTCCCCAAAATCTGGCGTCCACTCCAGCTTCCAGTCTTTCCTCCATAGGTAATGGAAGTTACAGATTACTTTTCTTAGCATGAAACTTCCTCACTAGCAGGAATCTTTCTACAAGGAGAACAATTCTCTTCTGATGTCTTTACACATGACACATCCAGTTGATTTTTCATTTTCTTCTTTACCTTCATTGATAATAGGCTTCCAATCACCACTTGTTACTTCATCAAATGACAGAATTCCCTTATTGATACCATATTTATCATTTACAGGTTCACTATCATACTCAGCTTCTTCACAATCATCACCCTTACTACAGACTGAGAAAGATGGCTTATCATGGTCTAAATCCTGGTTCTGACTTTCTCATTTCCAATTCTCTCGGAAAAATCTATCAAACCATCTAAATTATTATTGTTTATTGTAGAAACTTCTTGAGATTGTAGCCTAACTTTGTCCATTCCTATTCCTCCTTCCTTAACACTGCCAGGAACCCAAAGGATTGGTGTATCCATCAACATAATCTTCATACTCAAACCAGGTAGGGCTTTTGATATTTAATCCTTTCTTTTCTTCATCTTCTGAGAACTTCCGAATCCAAGAATTCTTCATTGTATCACTCACCAGTTAACAAATGGGCAACTAACCTACTAGCTGTAAGAGTTTGTTTAATCGTTAATCGACAAGTCATACATTTTGAATCATAAAACAAATATCCAATGAAATCAGATCGAATTCAAGGACAATAAGGTATCAATTAATAGTCGAGGGAACACAAATCATAACCACTAACCAGGAATAAACTACCACTAACCAAAAATAAACTTTTGATTTGACATAAGCATCAGCAAATAAATACTAGCAAGAAACAAAAACACTCAGCAAATACAGAATACTACACAAAGATCAAACTAGTGCCGCATCCAATCACACCGTCAAGATATTACAAACAATACTAATTCTGTTCCACGTTAGTAATTCCATCTGTAAATTAATCAAAAACAGACATAGCAAACTCATTGAACATACTCGTGGACATGAATCAAAAACAAAATCTCCTCGACAAATGTGAAATACCTTGGCTTGATTCCAAGTATTGGAAACAGTGAGAGGACCGTGCTGCTTAATGACATGGTAGAGACCTTCAGCTATAGATACAGCTTCTTGCTGTGATACCCTCGGGTTGATTTTTCTCAAATTCGGAGCGCATTTCCTTGAGAAGTGCCTGACGAACAGTGTTTTCGCACCTCTTGCAATTTCACCGCCGCCTCCAAACCACATCGCGTTCGCCCACCTAATCAAATCGTGTAGGGGGTTTGATTTCTGCGGTGCTTGCGACTTGCTTTGCTAGGCTTCTCCTCTCCAACTAAAACGGCTAATTTTAAACCCTTATGATTTAACCTCGATTCTCTATTTTAGATTTTATTTTATTTTATCTTTAATTTACAAAATCTTTATCTATTACATCTTTACGAGATTCTTTGCTTTACATATATATATATATATATATATTATATAAACAATAATATTTTTACTTTTTACTTTTTATTATCTATATTATTCAAATCCATTAAATTACAATTACAAATACAACCTCATTCTTGTTTAAAAATACATAACATAGTATGTATTTTATCTTACTGCTGATTCAGAACTTTTCTACAACAAAGTTCAGTCAAAATAGTCCATCATGGTACTAGTGAAATACAGTAATAAAACATATTTTCAGTCGCGTCAAATTATAAGAAGACTGGTGGTTGTATGTAAAAAGAACTGATTTTCAATACTATCACAGTTTTCTACTACGAAGAATGTAATATGACACGAGATAACAGGTAACAGAACACAACTGAACAACGTAAACAAAAGAAATTGTTCAAACACTCCTTTTGCTTAAAGTAGTTATGTAAAGGGCTATCTAACAATTTAACAAGCTGCCAAAATAACAGAACAACAAATTAGAAAATTTCTTCTCTTTTCTGAATTAATAAAAAGAATTACAAGTAAATCCTAGAGATAGTTATGCAGGAGGAAAAAAAAATCAAAAACTAACACAAGTCAGAAGTAAAGAAGCTGTTCATAGGAAATAAAAAATGAACCCGATTTGCATCACAAATGCCAGCTGCTCATACAAACTAGCCAGCAGTTTAATCTTAAATGGGTTCAAGAGTGAATCTTATTGTTGTAGACATATCCTTCGTGTATGATTTATAAAAAGTGAGAACAGCAGGCACACTCCATTTTCATATTATTGTAAGTCAAGTTACACCATGCAGTTCCAAGTAGGTGTGAAAAACGGTAACACCAATAGGTTCATGGATAACATTATTACTAATTAAATCGTTACTTGTTTGTAAAAAAGTGAAATAGACCCAACAAGAAATTCAATTTTGAAACAACAAAATAAAACACTTAATTGATATAATTAAACTACAAAAGATATCTCACACAAGCTGCTGCTTGTTTTTTTTCTTTTTTATCTTACAAAAAACAACACAGAATACAAGTCTAAGGCCCTATTTATACTAGAACTTGCCTCTTGAAATTAATTCATACGTGGGTACCTCCTCTTACTGCTTGCATCATAAATGAGGTCATCAACCTGTTGCTCTTTCTTTGCAAATGGATACCGTCATTAGCTTTTTAAGCTAGCCAGAAGATTTTAATCAGCCTATCTATATATGAATCGTCAACAACATTCCTCAACTATAAGGTAAATTTTAACCAATCAAACATACTTCACCTCTAAATAATTTAAACTTGGGCTAGCAAATCAAAATTTGAGAACTAATTCAAAGTTCTAGATTACTACTTTCTACATGGTCATACATTATTACTTGTTTCACTATTCATTTGCCCGGTCTTCACGGATACAAGGCAGACCAAAATGATTCATATTTTTATTGAATTTTCTAAAATAAAAGTAGCTAATACTGATCATCCTTACCAATAATGCATGCTTTCAGTTTCGACCAAACAAACAGATATTGAATTATAAAAATAACTCTTCGAAACTCTACTGTTCATACCCCGGATCTGAATCTCCCAAATAGAGATACTGGCGTGCACGGAGATTTTTTCTCGATTTGTCATCTGAATACCTAAAAATAGAGATGACAGAGGATTTAGCGATGATACTGGTGAGAATGCCCTTGGCTCGTTAAATTCAACAACAAACCAAATTAAAACAATAATCCATCCCCATATTTCAGTTTATGCAGAATTTTAAAATTTGATTAAACTAAAATACATTACTTTTAAAGATATTAAAGTGAAGTAAAGTACTCCTAAATCTAAACATTCATCCTTTTTATATCTAAACATTCGTACTTTTTATATATTTTTTGAATTGGTACTATGCAGGCATGAAGAGTGAATAGACCCATCTGTTAACTAGAAAGGTTCGCTCAAGTCTCCCTACAGTTAAGAATTCGCCAAGAGGTGCTGTAACGTTCTGTTGGAATGTGCAGAACGTGGGCAAAAGGGATGCGGTCGTGTAGGGACATACATAATACAATATAAAAGAGACCGTTACATCACAGAAAGCTCCGTTCTCTCTCGTCGTCATCAAACAAAAACAACTGCTTTCTTACGATCATTATCATGTCGATTTCCAAAAATCTTGATGCAGATAGACTATTTAGTACTTAGGACAAAGTTCGATCGTTCTCAATCAAGTTCCAATTAGGTACTTTAAACTTATATTGCATTTAAATTTCAGTTAGTCAAATATTCTAGAGCTGGTAAATATGTTCGCATCATTTGTTGAGTTTTTCTGTACAATTTATGTTCCTTATCACTTCGTTGGCACTCAATGATATCATTTTTGTGGTTATACATATTTAGCATGTTATTTCGTTAATCTCTTATGTCTGATGTTTCAATTTTTAGCACTAAACTATTTCTAAAATATGTTTTAGTAATAATAAAAAAAATATTACTATTATTACTAAATAAAAAATAAATAATCAATAATAAAATTCAATAGCTCCATTAATTTAATTTTGAGATGCAGAGAATTTTAACGGAAACCAAATCAAGTAGTAATCTTAAAATCAAGAATTTTTTATCCACTAAACCAAAAGGAAAGAGAAGGAAATATTTTTAAAAAAAATATGAAATTGAATTAGATCACGTACAAGATCTAATATCTATGGCACTACATCACATCAGATTTGCTCTCACACCATCATAAATCTTGCCATTGATGAACCCTAATGAAGGCCTTGAGGAATCCAGAGGAAGAGAAAGGACCAGGTTTAATGGGAGAAATTAATACATTGTGTTGAGTGGCTGGAAGATGGAGAAGAAGAAGAGAGTACGAGAAAGATTTATATGTTCTTAGACCCATCAATGATTTTCAATTAGGCTGCTTCCTTCTATCTTCTTCCCTCTAACATCTGCTTTTCATTTTGAGATATCTTGTTTGCTTTGTTGTTCTCTAAATCTGTGAAAGTCTAAATATTGAGTTACTCATATTGTTGTTGATTTTTCATTTACTAATAGTCTTTATTATTTATTGAAATTTAGTTTAAAATATATTTTAACTTGAAAATTCCACATTTATCTGCCACATCAATTAAAGTGACAACTAGACTTGCCATGTCACTCACGTTTTCCAAATTAGCTTGTTTCGTTAATGATTTAAATAGATGTAACAGAGAAAAATTAATTGATAATATTATTTGGATAGAATCACTCGATTGAAAAAAAAATTGAGTTCAGTAACCAAATTAAAAACATGCATATAATACGGTGACTAAATACTCATTTTTTGCTCGTTACAATGAAACAAAACATACATGTTACAATAACACAGCCCACTAAATTTAGTATTGATATAATTGCCAAATTTTTTGCTTTTAGTTCAGAGTTCTCGAGCAATAGTTTGGAATTTTTAATTTCAGCAACTAAGCCTTCACACTCAACATCTTAGCCTCCAAATCAATGTTCCTTGCCTTCAACTCTATAATCACTTCCTTAGCTCAATCATAAAATTCAACTTCGATAAATTCAAAAAATCCACAACGACTATCACTCTCCTGGAAGTAAGAAGAATAAATCGATTGCAATTTCAAGTTTGGAAGGAAGAAGATCGAATATTTAGATAAGAGATTTACCTTTAGTTTTGGACAAGTAATACATTTTTTTCCTTTATTCTTCGACATACAAGAAGTGTAAACTTTAACTTTCAATTCACAATAATAAATTGTGCATGTATGTGATTCAATCAAAAAAGAATATATTTTCAAAGAAGAAGAATCTAATCCTCAATTTTCCCTCACATTCATTCACCCCGTTAGAGTTGTTTTCTTCTAACATATATTTAGGAGACATATGTAAATCATGTAAAGGATTTAAGGTTTTTATTTTTAAAAATAATATACAAAATCTATGTCATTATTATTTTTTTAAAAATTACACGTCAGTTAATCACATTAAAAGATATTAATCATAATTCATAGCTTAACTCGCATATTACCATTTTTAAAAAATCTAAAAAATAAAGTTAAAGTTTCATGACATAAGTGATAGTAATTTAACCGGAGGGTATAATCGAAACTTAGCGAAAAGTTAAAAAGGATTATTTTTTTTATTCATCATTATGTCATAATTTAATTTAGTGAGTCACGCCCGTGCGAGGGTTTGCGAGCTGCGTGTGTTAAGCCAAAAATGAGTTGAACTTTTCTCAATGCGAAAAATCTCTCTGGAGTAATCTCTCTGTCCCTCCCTCCAATCTCCGATCTCTCTGTTGGTTCACGTAATAATCCCTCTTTTTCCGGATTGGAATATTTGCTCAATTGTTGTAATTTCATCTGCAAATAATGCTTCTTAACATGTTGATAATTTGAAATCGATTTAGTAATTGATTATTGCGGCAATTGCAATGGAGAAGGTTGAAGATCCTACGCAGAAACTATGCAAAACTATGCGACTTTGGGAATTTCCAAGTCAATATGTGGTTGAGCCTACTGATGGCTCTTCGACTTCCTCTTTGGCAATCAGTCGGATTGATGGTTCTTTGAATCTCATAGGTATGCTTCGCCTGTTACTATTCTATATACTAGCTGCTTTCTTGAATTCATTTCTGCTGTTACAGATCTTGTTACATCTCCTTTTACATGCCATATGGTGTTGCCATGCGTCCTACTTGAGACTTAGATTCAATTTTAACAAGAACTGCATCAAGTAGAGATGTGTTAATTTCAGGGCACATGTAATGACAGATGCTATAGATAATGTAACAGCAGATTGGAGTTTGTTATTTTTACCCAGTGTGTTTTATGTTATCCAGATGACATTCCTAATTGCAGCTCTCCTCGGATACCCAAAATTCGGACAATCTTTGGAGTAGTTGGGATGTTAAAGCTTTTGGCAGGTGCGGCAATGTTGTATTTTATTGCTACTTATCACAATGAATGAATTGGATTTAACCCACTCTTTTACACGTTTTTTAGACTCATCAGCTGTAGTTAGGAGTTTGCTACTAAGCCACATAAATTTCCTCACTTATTCACTTGATGGAGGTTAACAGACTAATGACTAATGCATAATCATCTGCAATTCACCTCATATATAAATCACCACAATGCATGTTGATTGATTACTACTTTGATGGCGGATCTAGTCGTGTTCATAATAATTGCGGAGGAAATCTTGCATAGCCGCTGCTACCGAGTTGATTTGGTGTCAGTCAGATGCCGGATTTAATGGTTGCTGATGAAGGTGGTGGTTTTGCTAGATCTGGGTTTTTCTTCTTTTTCATTTTGTTTTAAGAATATATTAAGCATTTGTTTTGTTTCTTGCACAAGGTAATTCAAATTTGTTTTGGTAGTCTGCCACGTTATATAATACTCCTGTCAGCTCATTATCCATTAGGCAAGGTGATTCTGCATCTTAGAAAAAAAATTAGTACCTCATCATATATCTATCTATTATATTAAAATTCTAGAGCTCCTATTTTTATTGGTGAGTTTACGTCACAAAGAGAGAATTTTTTTAAAGTAAACGTAAAGTATAGGGTGGGCCCCGAAACTGAGAAAAAAAATTAGATGCTGCATGAGGGAAAAAACAGCACAACATGACGAAGTTTTAGGGTTTTCTATCACATAAAAAAAGTTATCTCCCTTATCTTCTAAATTATAAAGAAGTTATAAACCATCTTTATTTAATATAATTTTAAATTTTATATTTAAATATGTGGGATATAATTCAAAAAATATATTTATAATAATGCAATATATTATCTAGTGAGTTTGCACACGCATATGTGTGTGCCACAGATACCAATGTATCTAACTAATGTCAACGGAATGACGATCAATTAATAGAAAGTTTAGTTTAAGGATTAATAACAGATGAAGGACTAAATAATAAACCATAATTAGTTTAAGGACTAAAAATATAATTTTCCCTAGAAAAATGTGCAGAATAGCATAATGGGGTGGGGAAGAATAAATACACCTTCGATGGTGGTCTATGACGAATGGGAATTTGCTGGCAAGTCAAATTGCTAATAGGAGGAACCAAGGTCATCTCAATCTCTTTTTGTACCAACCCTGTTTTTCGTTTTGGTCAAAGGACCACTGATTAAATTGTTATGTTTCACAAAACATCATATCGAACACAATGAACTCCATCCCAAGTTAAATGATCATATTCCAGAAGTCAGTGTTGTCGATGGCGCAATGTCTAATTTGATCATGTGTATAGTTTGTTTTTGTTTTTGTTGTTCAATTTGGTGGGGGAGGGAGGGGAGTGAGTGGGTGGGTGTGGGGGAAGGCACTGTTGGGTGGGCCTATGTAGATCAGCCACTATTTTTTATAGGTAAGCCACTACGTCATGACATATAATTTTCGTTCATATGTTAAAAATAAATATTATAAAATATTAAAGAGTTTATTTGATTAAAGTTACCATTTGGGATACGTAATAACTAAAATAATACAGGCTTATTCATCTTGATGATCAACGTTTCTCCTACTGAGGAGGGTTGGCCTCTTCAGTCATGTATATGTATATATGTTTGTCTATAGACTAGTATTGTAGGCACAAGTGATGCTTGTGTCAAAAGAATCTATGACTAGATTGGGATAAAGTGGCTTGATGTTGATATTTGTTTTGTTTCATTGTTGTGCTTATGGGTTAAGAAACAATTTCAGTACATTTTTTCAAATGTTTTATAACATGCAGAAAGGAGCTATGCTACCTATTCTTGCAATGCCTCTAGAGGAATTACTATTTCCAGCAAAGTAGCAAATAATAACTGGCTTTTGCATAACCTCCTTGGAATGCCAAAGCTCGATAGTAATATAACATAATAAACACAATTAGTAGCTTCGGAAGATTAACAAAGAGAAACAATTGATTATGAAGAAAATTCATGATGTAAATTCAAGAAAAACTTTACAGTCAGTAGCATTGTCATCTAGATACTGTTCCAGTTTGCTAAACTAACTTCCATGTTTGGTTCTGTTATCATTAAGCACACATATTATATTAACTTCTTTATGTTTTTAATGTTCTATTGTAAACATAGGATCATATTTAATAGTCATCACAGAACGTGAATGTGTTGGATCTTACATGGGACATCCTTTCTTCAGAGTTCGGTCTCTAAAAGTTTTCCCTTGTGATCATTCTATTGAGAATGCCCCTTTGGAACAGGTAAATTTCTGCACTAGTCGTAATTATATACACCTTATCTTTATGAAATTTGTTTTTTTGTTCTTCTTTTTCGTCCTTTTTTCCCCTTCTGTTTCAAATATATTATTTTACTGCTTTGTTTTGTTGAAACAAGTTTTGATGCTAAAACCTCTGACACTTTTCACAGAAAAAGATGGAGACTGAGTTTTCTGCCCTACTTAAAATTGCAGAGGAAACCCCTGGTCTTTATTTCTCATATGATGTCAATATAACATTAAGGTGAGAACTGAATCATATTTTTTTTTCAGAAATTGAAGTGCTTGTCCATATTTGTTGTCAATGGCCGTCAATTGTATGAATTTAGCTATATGCTTCCTTTTCCAACATGAAAGTGAAGGTGAATGTTTAAAGGGCATTCCTGACATTGATTTATGCATGAAAATCAATTTAGATGATAGGCTTGTAGCTCCTCATATTTAGCCTGTATATTATTATTGTGTGGGGAATTAGTAATAGTTTATGGTATCAAATTTCTGACATATAATAAGTAGATAAATGAATAGAAACATTCTAGGGAGTCCTAATTATGTTAGCAAAATATTATTAGTGTTTTCTAGTAGGAGGTAATTTATGAGATTTCACTTGCTCATATAGTATTAGTACAACTGTTTCAGCATTATATTATCTGAATAATCTGATGTTGTCAGAGAGAAATGAATATGAAAGTAAAACTTGTTGCTTTATCTTGAGTTTCCATTTATTCCGCATGGAAATAGATTCTGTTACCCATTCTATCCCTCCTTACTGTATGTTCGAGCATTTTCTTATCCCATCTTACATCCATTGGCCCTGCCACTGGGATATGCCCAGACGAAAAAAAACAGATATTGAATTGGAAATACTGTGTTAGAACTGAAGCTTCGAGGCAGGCTTGTAAATTTGGTCTCAAATCCTAATGTATATGTGTGTGTGTGTGTGTATATATATGTATATGTATATGTATATGTATCATAATAATATGTGAGATCACAACGTTTCTGAATTCCCCTTTTAACAATTCTCCCTTTTAATGTTGTAAACCAGTATTCATGCTAGTCATTGCTATTGCGTTATCATCTTGATTAAATTGTGTTTCTTTCCAATAATGAGCCATCAAGCCTCCCAATTCTTATCTTTTAACTATAAGCACTGGATTCCTAATCCAGACGTTGTTTGACAGAATATGGGCTTAGGATGAATTCTTGTTTTAGTGTCTGTTTTCCGGAGTGGTGTTTTGAGATGAAGTACTTACGGATCTAACGCTTTTGACAAAAGTGCTATCATGAAATGGTTTTAGGTTTTCAGTTAGAATCGTAAAAGTGCTTTTGAAATTAGCAGCAGGTAGATTTTAAGATTTGTATAGAAGTGTTTAGTATGACATAATGAAAGGAAGGGGTTGGCAAAGGTCATGGAATAAGATATAATAGTGGGAGATAGATTGGCTTAGGATGAAGTGAAGAAAGCTGTCAATGTTGCGAAGATATAGAGTTTGTGCTATTAGCCCCTAACATCTACTCCCTGCACCTCTCTCTCTCTCGCTCATATTTTAATTTTTCATTTTGATTAAGTCTCCCTTTTCATTTCTTGTTTCTTCTTATTGATTATTTATTTTTTTCCTTAATCTCTTTTTACTTTCTTTATTTGGGTTGATTGACCACCGACTCCACCTAGTTGGATAAAGGCGATGCTGATGTTGTTTGGTATTAGTTTGTAATTCTCTTTCTCAGATCTAGGGTTAAATTTAAATGTTTGGCAGATATGAAGTTTCTGGCCCACTAGAGAAACTGAATTGTGTCAGTAATTATCATTATTATAAAATTCAAAAGACATATATATCATCATATTGATATTCGGATTTTGCAACTTAATTTGAAAGTTAATATACGTTTCTAATTTTGGAACAAATCCCTTAAGTATTTAAATAGTTGTAAATAAGATAAAAGACTATAAAATCAGAGTTAAGATAATAAGATTACATATATTTGAAGCATGAAGAAAAAGCTGTAGAAAAAACTAACTTGCACAAAGCCTGTGTTTGCACAGGATTTAGTAGCTAGTTGAGATTAAGAAACAATTCAATCTTGGAATTGACATATGTGGATATATTGACAGCAATGTTAATGATTTTCTCAAAGTAAGCTTGAATAGTTATATTCTTAGAAATGGAGTTTGTAGATGCAATTGTGACTCAGGAGTATTGCAATATCATTTTGAAGTTAGCTAGCAAAGTTGAACTGATTCGAAAAAACCAAGAAATTGCGCTTGAATTGAAAGCTAGTGCTAACAAGCAAGTCTATACTCTGATTTCATAATTATCATTGTGATGGTTGTGGATTGGGACTTTTATGGAGCATATGGTGCTTATTTTCTGGAAATAAGAAATAATCAAGAGTAAACCTAGAACTAGGGCGTAATCAGTAGAGATCAAGGACTAATGATGAAACAATGGAAAACATAGGTCAAAGAATTTGACCTAATTATTTTGTGATTTCATGGATCAGAAACAGAAATTGAAGCTAAATTTAGTTTTAGAGTTTCTAGGTGACACTGATTAAAGCAACAAGAATGGTTAACAAATATATTTCATTTACTGAAAAACATTAAAACCGAAAAGCCGAACTGAAGCAGAAATTTTAAACTGATATATTTCTATCTATTCGGTCATTTGTTCTACACACATAATATGATCAGTTGTTTGATTCTGCTTAAGTCCAGCTGGCGCTACTCCATCGTATGCTAGATTTCTTTTGGCTGTCATCAATGGGTATAATTCTCATAATACAAGTGATGGATATGAACTTCCATTCGATTGAATGCGACTTCTTATGCATATCTTTTGTTCTGTTACCCCCAGGCTGAAGCACCTTCCTCGATTACAAGTCATATATTTTAGATATATCAAATTTGTTTCTTCTAGTACTGTAGTGTAGCTACATTGACTTTTCATGTTTCTCACAAGTTTTGGCTTATATAAAAGTCATGGGTAATATAGAAATTCGGTTAAAACTAAATTAATCGAGTTATATTCCTGTTAATTCAGTTTTCGGTTATTTGACAAATTCGATTTCTTACACGGATATTGACATAATGGTTATATTACTATTCAGTTTTAAATGGATAGGCTAATTCGGTTCGGTCAAAATCGAATAATCACCGCTAATTGCAGATAGGAAAACATTCTAGATACAAGCTTAGATTCTGAATCACACATAACTGATGTTCCCGAATCAATAATTCTAAAAACCCAAACCTTTTATTTTGGAAAAACTTCATAACCTTGTGTATTTTTGAAGGAATCAAACTTATTTGTGATGAAGTTTGGAGCAATAGGATTCAAGAAATTGGATATATAAAACAAGATCTGAAGAAGGGCTAAGGTGTTGTTCAATAAATTCTAGTTGATTATGATGCCTGAACAATTTAGAGCCTCTGTTTGAATATGGAGCTGAATGAAAAATTTCTCCGGTAATATATCCATCTATTTACCAGTTTAACCTTCTGAAAATTTTTAAACAACTTCAATAGATAATCTAAAATATGTGATACGAAGTAGCATTTTAATTTGGATTTGTATAAATGCACTTATACACAAAATTATCAATAATCTTAAACGTGTCTTTTCAACTGGTCACCTCCTCATCGTCTTTTATAGCAATCATTAGACCTAGACATTTGGATTGTACATCGTAAAAAATCATACACCTTCAATATCTAATGGTGGTGTGGTTTTCTGGATAAATTTAACCCAGTCTCTCTTTTAAATATTCGTGATCTGCAATGATAGAAGTTTGATCAGTTGTATGTAGTTTTTCTGGCAAGAGGATTAGGCGAAGATTTTAGAAAGGAGAAAAGGAGAAAAGGAGAAGGGTGTTTTTGTCTAAAAGTGTTTTAGAGTATCCTCTGACCGATTGAGCTTCCTTTCTCAGGCTAAACGATTAGGCATTAAGAGGGAAAATTTTTGTTAACAAACACATGTTTCCTCATACCAAAAAAGAACCTCCTGTATTAAGAGGGGTTTGGATACCAACAAACAGGGTCTAAGTATTTGGGGCTATGTGAAAAGTATTTTGTGTTTTTGGTATGGTGATGATGGAGGAGAAAGAGGAGCGGATTTGGTGCTGTTGGTGTGGTGGCTGCTGTGCGATCTATTTGTGCCAGTGTTGGTGCAGAGTTGATGGGTGTTGGAATGGGTTTGTCTCTGGCTGATTTCGAAAGTGACCAGTTTGATTGATTTTGGCCGGTTCAAGTCCTTGTTCTTGAACTTATTTGCCATGTCATTATCTACAAGGCAAAAGATTAAGAAACATTGCTAAGGACAAAATTCTGTCAGTAGGATTTTTTGATGAATGTTGACAGTGTAGACAGAAACTCGAAAACTTAATGGTTGACTGTTTTGAAAATGGGAAAGAACTAAGAGAGGGGCTAAATAATAAACCAAAATTAGGTGAGGGACTAACTATTAATTTTCTGTTTTATTTTGAGGGATTCTTCTTATTTATTTATTTTTTCCCTTTTGCTGTTGTCAAACTCTTGCATGCTCTGGTTTCCTCCTGTTACAGATTTCGGTTGCAATCTGGGTTAATGAAAAGTCAAAGTTTTGAGTTTTAGATTCACTTTGGTCTTTTTTCTGGGTGTGTGCATGTTTGTGTGTATTCATGAATAAAAATTAAAATTGATTAGTGCATCCTGGTCCTTGTGTGAAATTTAGTTAAGTGGTTCCAAATGTGTCGAATTTGATAGAGTTCTGTGTTAATGTGATGAAGCAGTGGAGTTTCAGTGTGATTTAAGATTCTGGCGCACTTCATGATGGGAAATAGGGCTGATTCACAAACAAGACAGAAATCTCACAAAGAAAACCCAAAGTTATAATATTCCTCAATGAATAAAATCACAGATCACATCCCTATTTATAATTGAACATGAAACAACTTTCCTAACTAAACTAGAATTCTAATTGATAACTACAATACTAAAATAAAACTCTAATTGATAAGTATAAAATAAATAATAACTAAACAATAAATAAATTAAGGAACTTGAATCTTCTTTTCCTTGGGCTTGAACTGAGAGTTTTGGGCTTATTAAAACAATTCCAAAGGCGCATATGTTGGTCCCAAATTGTTTCTCGACTTTGTCCTTCATCACTTCAGCTTGGCGGATGTTGAAGGTCGGTGACATGGCAAAGCCCCAAGTAACAAGTGAAAAGTTAGAAAATAATGCCACATCGGCACTTTCTTGAGATGAACTAACGGATGTTAACTTTTCGTGGGAAAGTAATGAATTTTTACAGGAGTTCATCATATGAAAACCAAAGTTTTTTTAAATTTTCCACTACAAGTGCCCACAAAATTTTTTCCCTTATACATTTATGAGACACTAAATTGCAAATCTATTATAAAATTTAGTTATGCCTTTATTGTATATTCATGTAAACGTCAGTATTGCAAACAAAGAGAATATGTGAACAAAGTAAAATCTCTTTCATTTAAAGTTCGAACGTATTTACATAACAATAGAAATTATGGATTTCATGATATTAATACAAACAAGCTTAAAATGTAATTCTTGTTGAGTTATAGAGGGAGCATAAATTTTGGTGAAGGGGTAATCTTTTTCAGAAACAATACAAGTTTCTGTTCTCGATTGACGTCTTTCCTGTAACGTGTGAATTACATCTTTGTGATACAACACAACTGAACTCTTTCTAGACACCACCAAATTACTCACTCTGCTTTTCTACTACATTCGTGAAATCCGAAAATTTAAACTTCATGGAGTTTTGAATAAACTTTGTTTAAAAGTCTAGAGTAAACTATTTAATGTATTGCAAGTACGGACTTTTGTTAGTTTGTAAATTTTTTAAAATACACCATGAATTTCACAATTGTAGCAAGAACAAACTTATATGAGACTCTCTTCATGGAATGGAGAGATTAACAATTTTAAAGTTTGGTGCACCGTAAATTTAATGAAGTTTTAGTTGCAATTTATTGTCACCGGACTCCCTCTCTTTTCCTTCATTTTCCAAGTTTCAAAAAGTCTTTGACTATGTCAAATTGCAATAATTAGTTTTTAGTTTTTTTTTATAATAATTATGGTACGAATCACAGGGAGATTTTTCTTGTAAACTCCTTTACAGTTTATTTTATCTTGCAGCACACAACGGTTGCATGATTTGGGCGAGGAATCAAAATTTCTTCCTCTCTGGAGACAGGTATTTCTATTTTAAAAGCTGGACCGATTACACGGTGCAATTTCAAGTTTAAAAATGTTAAGTCTCTGAATGGTAGCGTGCTGCATACACACACTTTTTGAATACATAGTATTATACTATGAAAGTCCTTTTGGCTCCTTTTCAAATAAAAAATAGATTTGAGGTTCATTTGAAATTCTGAAAAATGAATTTTGTAATTAGTACTGTATTACTTTTTAATACAGTTCATAATGCTCATATTGTATTGATTAATAATAATTGAACATGTATCAAAAGAGAATGTGTAACTTCTAAATGCATAAATTGGTTATGTATTTCAAATGGAGGGGTATCTATAACTAGTGGAACCTTCACTACTAATCCAGGTGCAGTTTGTAGTATTGCACTTTCCAAGGTTATCTTCTTTTGTTTAATTTTTTTCTGGTCTAAGATGGAGTTTTGTCCTTAGTTTATCTTGCCTTGCATTTGTTTTAACAAGAAGACTTGTTCCTTGTCTATAGTGAAAATGTTTCTTGCTGTGTCTGTGTTTAAGATACAACATTCTTCTGATTAAAGGCTAAAGGTACGACATTCTTCTCGCTAAATACCAAATGTTCGTCTTTTAGGCTGAGCCTCGGTTCCTCTGGAACAACTATTTGATGGAAGTGCTCATTGATAACAAGGTACGTTTGCTGTCTGTTCTAAACTTTCTGCATCTTTATTTTTGTCAGAACTTATACATCTACAACTCACTGACATTACTGTCCCACTTGTGCAGCTTGACCCGTTCTTACTTCCTGTTGTCCAAGGGAATATCCTGGTCTTTATGTTGATATTTTAGAGCTAATAGTCATTGTTCAAATCTGTCTTTTACATTGTTAGTAGTTGGTACTAAGTCGGCTGGGATAGAAAAATCTTTGTTGGGTTGAATTGAGCTGATCTGGCACACCTTATGCGATTTATGACCAGCATCATTCATCCTCTCTCCCTGCTTCCCCCCACCCCCAACCTCTTTGTGGTTTGAAGTTATGCCTTAACTAATTATCAGGTTTTCAGAACTTTCAAGCAGCCATTGGAAAAGATATTGTTGATGTTACACTCATTGCTAGGAGATGCACTCGTAGAACTGGTACTTGTCCCATGAGTTCTCTTCCTTGATTTATAATTATCTTACCAAATGAAATTTAGCTTTCTCATATGCAATTCCTCATGTTGGCGGATTCCCTTTTCCTTGTAATACAAAAAACTTATATAATGAGAGATTGTTTATTTAGGTGATCTTGTGCCCTCTTGTGCTAGTAAACCGTGTGAAAAAGGACGGTTGCAGTTCAACTAAGTAGAACATCATAGTATCATACATTGTCAACTAGCATTTGATCTGTTGCAACATTAAGTTCCATTCTAGGATCATAGTTGCACCTATTTAGGCATTCTATTTTGTATCTTCCTAATGGTAATGGATCATTTTTCTGATAATATGCAAAATAAATGTAGAATCCTATATAAATAGGAATAAACAATTGATGAATTTATTGTTTGTTGAATTGGTTTAATGATGAACCTGTTGATATTTAGCTGTGAAGCAGGGGTGCGGCATTGCAGGGGATGTGGCAGGGCTTTGGCTAGGGACATCGTGGGCTTTGGCCGTGTCCCTTAATTTCGGTAAAGTTTGGAGAGCAAAGCAGATAAATATAAGGCATATCTTGAGAAGAGATTAGATTGAATGCAAGGAGTCTGTCGAGAAGAGGATATATGCTTTTATGGTGCTGGAGGCAGCAATGGACACTCACCATTACTTATTTACTTGCATTCCATTTCTATCTCATTTCTTCTCTCTCTTTCTGGAGGCTGCCCTTTCTTTTTCTGTGGGTGGTGGGATGGGGTTTGGGGGCTTTTACCTTTTTGTTAATTTGTTAATTGCTTAAAATATAATATTCGTTGCATCCTCGCCGCACCTGAACTTGTATCCTTCTCAGATTTCAAGTTTTAAAAGCCCAATTCTCTTGCGATTTTGTTCCTTTCATCTTATCTTGCATTAGATTGGTACTAGAGGTTAGCTGTGTTAATTTTAGATTATCTCAAAATTATTGTCTTTCGGATCACTTTGAGAAAGCCGAAAGCCATGAGGAGCTGCAACCACCTAATACTGAAACCCAGCCTTACCAATCAAAACTTTAAAAACTGTTCATGACCTTTCACTCTTCAAACCCCAGCCGTTGCCTTTCAAGTGCCGCACTCCATTACCTGTCTGATTATTCTCAACCTTTACGATTAGGCCACATAAAATTTTCCCACATCGGATGACACTTTCAATATTACTTTGTTAACATTAACCAACAATTCCCTCTATGTGATCTGGTTCCACAATACATGAACAACTTCTATTCCTGTTATCAGTACTTGTGCAGAACCATCTTTTTGTTGTCATTATCTGCGTCCCTGATTTTCCAAATGTAACTGTATGCCATTTTTCCTGAATTTCTACAAATTCCAGCATGCATTTGTCTTCTTTACCTTCCTTTACTGTCCTGATTGTTCCATTCCAGGTATAGGTTCACTATCATACCTGCAGATAGCAAAAAGGTTCACTAATGTGCGTGTGTATAAAGTGCGCGAGCGCATGTCCTTAAGAAACACCCAACCTTTTACCTTAAACTTAGTGTCTTAGGACCGTGTCCTACCTAGAACTAACTATAGCTCTGATGGCAATGAATATGTCACACCCCAACTCGGGGCTTTCTTTAACAGGACTGAAGTGCAGGAGCGAGGCATGTACTCCTTCCTTTACTTTCTTCAATTGCTTCATATGTAAAAAGCTCTTTGAAAGAAAATAAATTACCCCGGAAGACTTGAAGTGTACATCTTATATAGCAAAACTTGTACAAAATGAAAGTGAAACCCATAACTTAATGCTTACGAGCTGTAGCCTTTAAGGCTTTACGCACTTGAGCAAAAACATATTTTTTTTGCAAGCTTTTCAACTCAAAATGATTAAAAAACTGTAGGTACAATAGCTTCCTATCTAAGATCTCACACACTTAAACTCGAAGTCCTAAACAAACTTGAGTGCTTCTACTTGCAAACTTCTTCAACTTATATGATGCATGATTGCATGATAGATATTGAGCTAGACAAAGCTATGCAGGAATATGCATATATCAAGAAGAAAACCTGAAAAACTTAACCACTACCTATGTTACTCATACTGGCTAGAAGGCGTTGTAGTGTGTATTAGGTGCAGCAAGAGTGTGTCAAGATACTCACAAGGTGATATTAGATTCATATCCAGTAGTGTTATTATTAGTAGATATATAGATCCTACCCTAGTCTGACTCAAAACGAAGAAAGGGGAAAAAGAAAAGAAGGGAGCTATCATCGCATGTACAAGTTTCGCAGAGTGATGAAAGTGATTGTTCACTCTCGAACAATATTAGGCATTGCTTCTACCCTACTCAATATCTTGTTCTCTCTTTCAAATTTATCTCTAAATATAATATAATTAGGGTTTTGGGTAGCTTTTAGAAATAGTGAAGTGGCTTATAATTGTAGTATGAAATGGGATTATGATAGTAAAAGACATGAACAGTAGATTTATAAAGTAAGTCAGAAACAAAAAGGTACCAGGACTGTGATTCAGGAAAGAAAGGCAACTTTTAATTGATCAACTTCCATGTGTGTGGCACATTCCCTCCGACTCCTCCCCACTCTTCCTTCCAAACAATTTTACTAGAAGTATGTTTAACATGCTTAGGAGTTTGTAATTTACTTGATGATAAATTTGATACACGAAGATTCAGTGTGTTATTTCTTGAATATGCACACTTCATTTCAATAAAGTGAGTGTGCCTTTGCGCGTAGGCTGCTGGGAGACCTTTGCCATTTGGTAATTGGTGTGTATCACTACTTTATAAACAGTTCCATACTCACTTTTTATTTTTTATTTTTTATATGCGTTATAGATGTATAGAATGTGGAATAGAGGCTCCATTTGTTTCAAGGAAATCAATTTTTCTAGAAGAATGTTGTTTGGGAATTTGATTTTTTTATTTTTTTTGAAAAATGCTTTCCAGAAAATACTTTCAAGAGATATGGTAAAGACATAAAAAATTGTGATTATTTTGCGGACGTATTCTTCTCTTTTAACTTTGTAAGTCACTTTTTGGAAAGCTGAAAGAAACGTAAGTAGACCGGAAAACATTTTCCTTGCTTTTGATTTCTATAGATGCAATAAACAGTAGAAAATGTTTTCCGAAAATCGCTTTCGCCCACCAAATAATTTGAATATTACAGAAAACGTCTTTCAGGAAACATTTTTTGTGAAACAAACGGAGCCATCAATTATTTCAGAAAAATTAAGTGGTTTGATGCGGAACAAGAAATTAAATTATTTTGAATTATTGATGGATATAAAATTGTTATTGTAATTAATTAGTAATTTTTTAGATATAGTATCTTGATATTTATTATTAGAGAGATTTTAGGGATTTATTATTAAGTGTAGGAGATATTTTAGGGATATTTCTTGGTCATAAAGTCATATTACTACTATATGAAGAGATGTAATCCTTCAACATTATAATCAAGAATTAAATTATGAATTGAAATTATTGAGTTTTGTGGGTTGTTGCCCTACTTATCATTCTTTAACCCCTTGTGCTTCCTCTCCTTTATTCTGTCCTACATCAAATTGGTATCAAGAGCTGAAATCCTGGTACTCTTTTGATTTCACCAACTCTCTTCCTACCCAAAATATCTTTTTCTAGCCTTTCTTAATCTTGTCGAAGTTCGCTAGAGAATCGACAACCATCTTCCGGATTAAAATTTCAATTTTGCGGGAGGAATTGTGATTCTTGTCTCAAATCTATCCCATAATTTTTTTGGGAAAAAAGAGAGTTACTGTTCACAAACATCATCAGATCTCAGGTCATCGTCACGCTTCATCAGAATCACTCTACTGCTGTGCACTATCAGATCCAATTTGGAAAAAGAGAAAAAAAAAAAGTTGGCTGCTGCTGCTGTTTTCTTACCTGTTGACTGCTGTGACCATGGTGAGATAGTCCATAACTGTAATCTTTTAAAGTTCTGGAATATTACCATCTGCACCCCAATAGTTGAGAAGATTTTATAACGGTCCCTGTAACTTCAATTTCTGTGGTTTAGCCCCTTGATCCTAAATCAAGCTCCTGGTTTCAAGGTCTTGTAGTTATAAAAGTTTGCAATTCAGCACCTGCTGTTCTGATCAGTTTTAGTGCCCTAAACTTCAGCCTTCTCCAATTCAATCTGACAATTCCTACGGGGAAAGAAATTATTTTGCAGAGTATGTTTAGGTTTTAAATAAAATTGCTAGAGTGTCAAATCTCTTTGTTAGCTAGTCAAACCAAACGGACTCAATCTTTAAGTGTTGAGTATTGGAAGCTAATTAAAGAGTGCGTTAGTTGAGGACAAAATTGAGAGTGTAAAGTTTGCATTTGAAGAGGTAAGCAAACGCACTCATTTAGAACCGACTGACTTTATTGATGAAGCAATTGTTGTGCAAGTCATTGATACGGGAAAACAAGATGACACTGAGATCAAGATGGAGGTATAAGAAGTCAGTGAGGTTACATGTGAAACACGTGAGCCAATTGAGACACAACCAATTGATTTCATATTTTCAGAAAAAGTACCTAAAGTTCAGCCGATTCGAAAGTTATTCTAATGGTTCAAGTCTTCTCGAGATTTGTGCTCATGGAACTGGTAAGTGGGAAGCTCAAGTACGATCGGAAGCATCTCTCCCGTTGGTTCTTGATTCTCAACATGAGGATGAGTTTTTTTTCAAAGGAGGGGAGAATGCTGCGGAACAAGAAATTAAATTAT
>CM025782.1:1824563-1899415 GCA_014636745.2 Centella asiatica
AGCGTAGGAGATATTTTAGGGATATTTCTTGGTCATAAAGTTGTATTACTCCTACATAAAGATATGTAATCCTTCAACATTACTATAAAGAATTAAATTATGAATTGAAATTATTGAGTTTTGTGGGTTGTTGCCCTAGTTATCCTTCTTTAATCCCCTTATTCTTCCTCTCCCCTATTCCATCCTCCATCATGGTTGATATGGTTTATGCATTTACAAATATTTCACGTAGTTAGTCACATGCTGTTGTACATAACGTAACAAAAAATAAAATAAAATCTGTTTTTATATTATTTCTGCTGAACATATATGCATTCAAAGGCCCTACAAACACCGACATGAATGTTGTATAATCATTCTAGGATAGAGGTATTTGTGCATTCTCAATTATTTTCTGTTAGAACATTTTATTGCTGTTGATATTATGGATTTACTTGGTTATGGTTCATGTTTTAGAAGGATAAAACACTGAACTGCCTGATATGTAGTGCTATAATCTCAGAACAGAGAACTGAACTTGATTGCTCTTGTATTCTATGGTTTAAGTCTGTTTAGTTGTTGGGGATCTTATGCATTGAGTAGGATTCCCCCCACCCTTTTGAGTTAATATTATTAATTTTGATCTATTGGTTGAACCTCGTGATTTACTTTGTACTTACTCCTCAATAAGTGTGGCTTAAGTATTTTTGGTCTAAAAAAGGTGGATTAAGTACATTAAAAAGGTATATATGGACTACTTCATCTTTGAAATTGAATCACATGCCCACATGCTTTGTAAAAAGAACAATAATCTTTTTAAGTACTTGAAAAAGCAGTCTATGGGACCCGCTACAGAGGATATCATGGAAATTTCACTCTATGCAGATTGTACTTAAGGGCATCCTTTTTGGGATGGAAGAAGTATTTTATTGCGAGTTTAGATATAAAATGGCTACTTAGAGCTTTTGGCGGATTGTCAAGTGTTCTAAACAATTTTTTAAAATTCTTTTCTTGGAGGTACTCGGATGTGGAGAAGAGGGGCTGATTCTGATGGCTATGTTGCTAATTATGTGGAAACTGAGCAGATCATACAGTTAAAAGGATATACAGCATCATTTGTGCAGGTAATTCTTTTATGTATTTCTTTCGTATATCCCTTTTTATATGGTTATAGTCGTATGTGGACTTCAATGTGATGTTTATCTGTTTAATATAAACGGCATAAACATGTTATTTCCTCTGCACCTTTGAATTAAGGCACGTAGAATTTTTCTTTTGTCCTATCAAATAAGTCATTTACAGCTTTCTAGGGAGGATTTGATATTTCTTTTCCAAAATTATCCTTAGTGATATTTAGTGAAAGTTGAATATATAGTGGAGAGAAGAAATAGCTAATTCTATGCATGGGAAACATATAAGGTTATTTTTGATATTTTATTTAAAATATACATAACAATTAGATTTTTGTATGCTCTAGATATCCAAAATTTCACTTGTAATGTTTTTGTATGCTCTTTCAATCTGTATTAGTTATTTTTCATATATTTTGGATATGCATCCATTACATGAGTGGGTCTAATTAAAAAAGTGAACCATAGGTCATTAATCTTTTTCCCATATATGAGAAAAATCATACCAAATCATGCTAAGGATATGTATCCATAGTCCAAAGGAGGTTGCTTTGAGTTCATACCACTACTTGAAATTTATCCACTCTTACATTCCTGTTGCCCTCATTGAACTCCAAAATAAATCAGCTGGGCCGTGTGATCACATTACTCCATGAACATGTATTAACTAGATGGTTAGATATGGTCAAGGCTGATGGGAAGTGTTGGAGGATCTTATAGGCAGAATGTTGCACCTCACTGTGCTTGTGGTGAGAGAACTGAATTGGTAACAGACATACATGTAGCAACTGGCGCTGCTAGCAGTATAGTAGAATTTAATTATTTATCAATAGAAAAATATTGATTGCGATCATCATCATTATTTATTTATTTCTGAATATACCATTGTTATACATATAAATTTTAATTTTTTTGTCCTCTTGTAGGTACGAGGGTCAATTCCGTTACTCTGGAATCAGATTGTTGATCTTACATACAAGCCTAAGTTTGAGATTGTGAGACTTGAGGAATCCGTGAGTAGCACTAGATTCTGTCCCTTTGTCTTCGCTTGATCATTTAGTATTTCAGGTTGTGTTCGTGATATATTTTAACTGTCTGTTGCTTGCTTCTTCTTTAACAGCCTAGAGTTCTTGAGCGGCATTTTCTGGATTTAAGGAAAAAATACGGAAATGTTGTAGCTATTGATCTTGTCAACAAGGTACACTTTTTTAGTTTATCACTATAAACATCTAAATTCACTATCCAGACACGTCTTTTCTGCATTAGCATATATCAGTATGGTTTGATGAGTTTTTGTATGCAGAACTATCTATGCATTTATCATTATAAACATCTAAATTCACTCTTCGGACACCTCTTTTGTGCATTAGCATATATCAGTATGGTTTGGTGAGTTTTTGTATTCAGAACTATTTATGCAGTCTCTGCTGGTGGTGGTCCCTCCCCCCTGGTTCCTGAGTTTCTGAAGTAAACTACCAACCTAAACTGAAATATGATTCATAAAATTTTGGAATTTTCAAATATCTAACATGTATAACTACACCCTAGTTGCTGGGGTTAATGGTTAATATCTTAATAAGTATATAGGAGGAGGATGTTTTATTCGCCTCCAGCTGCATGGTAAGGTAGTTAGTGAGTTTGTGAGGGTGGCTAGGCTGGATTTGTACATTGTGCACTCACTCACTATCAATTATTCCTTGCTTGTCTTGTTCATGGATGTACATTTTCTGTTCTGTTTAGGCGTTTGGTTATAACATTAGATATTTGATTGTTTATCAGCACGGTGGTGAGGGACGCTTGTGTGAAAATTTCTCCAATACAATGCAACAAGTTGCTGGGGAGGACCTGAGGTATATTCTCTTCTACCAAATTTCTATTTCTCAAACTACTTATTAATATACTCGCGTCCATCTACCAGAAAAACAGAAATAGGCTGAACTATTTCTTTATTTTTATTTTTTATTTTTTCAATGTTTAAAAAGATCTAAATGTATGGATATATATAAGCATTAGAAAAAAAATGAAGTATGAAAATTTTTGTATCTTCTAGTGATGCACAGGATAGTTTCCATAACTTCATAAAACTATGAAAAAGATTTACTCTCAGAAACAGGTTCAACTTTCATGGTTATGAAACTAAGTTGCACATCATAAAAACTTGTGAAACTTTGCGGATCCCATATTTTTCAATGTTGTTTTCATCTGTATGATTGGCTTTTTAGAAAACATTACAAATTTACTACAGCCTAAACAAAAAGATGCTGGAGCTTATATTCTGCACTCCCTATATATGTGTGTGTGTATATATTATATATATATATGAATATGATCCGTGGGGAGGGCTGGAAAAGGGTACCGTATTTTCTAGCCCAATCTCCACCGTCCACGAGCAGAAGCAATGGCTAAATTGAAAGATGGGCCTTTCTCGTCTGCTATGAATTGTGGCATTGTCCGCTACAATTTGTGGCGGATGAGTGGGACCCAGAAAAATTACTCATATGCCCCACTGATGCCCAACTTTATGATTTAAAAAAATAAAAAAAAATCCTACTCGTCCGCATAAATTGTGGCGGAGGAGTGGAATTAAATTCTCCCATTGCTGATGCATATTATGTCATTATTTATGCCCATATTGTAAAGAGCCCCAATTCGCATTTGAGAGGCACATAGGATTCCTGATTGACTGTGCCACTGTCAATAAATTGGAAGCAGTGTGTGCGTTGTTTTTGTTGGGGATGAGGGATGGGAGAGTTGGGATTGTGGAGGATGCTTCCACGGTGATTGAGCAAATTACAGGTTATAAAGAGGCTGGAGAGGCTTTTGTGAAGTTTGTTGGATTAGGTGTACTCATAGATTTGTTGGATTCTTCAAAAGGAGCTAGTAGTATTGGTAGATTTGTTTATGTATTGTTGAATTTGTTTTGTATAATGAAATTACTTGCTAGACTTTGAATGTTTGTTATTTCAGTCTTACGCAGAAAATGTGTTGGCAGCTGCGAGTAAAAAATTAAAACCTCGTCTGCCACAAATTGTAGCGGATGAGTATATATATTTTTATATTAAGGGACATATAATATTTTTCCTGGGCTCCACTTGTCCAGCACAAATTGTAGCGGATGGTGTCATCTCGCTACAATTTGTGGTGGATGAGAAAGTCCCATCGACCAATCTAACCATCCTTTCTTCCCATGGATGGTGGAGATTGGGGTGGAAAAAATTGTACCTTTTTCCAGCCCTCTCAATGGATCATCTCCCATATATATATGTGTATGTATATATGTATGTATGTATGTATGTATGTATTACTCATTGTTCTTCTTTTTTGTGCTAACACATGTCAACTTTTAGATATTTGCACTTTGATTTCCATCGGATTTGTGGGCATGTCCATTTTGAGCGCCTTTCGATACTTTATGATCAAATTGAGGATTTCCTGGTAAAAAATAGGTATGTTTCTTTAATTCTAGACCTGCTTAAGTTTTCATAACGTACTCGATTCCATATCGAGTGACTTATCACCATGTCCTAGAGTGAGTGATTTGATTTGATTTACTTTCTTGTGAGACATCTGAAATCTCATTATGGGATTGAATTCTCACAAGTATAATGTCTTTATTACAGCGTTGTCAAACAAATAGTAAGTTGATATGTATATCAGCTCCATTCATCAATGTCACTTATCTAATATAAACATATAGGTGCCCTTGTTCGAATGGTAATACTGTTATAATATTTCAAACTACAGCGTAAACAAGTAAAAATAACTAAGATATTTATTATTGATCTTCTTATCTTCCTTTACATATGCTGTGCACCTACATATATAGGCTAGATGGTTCTAGGTCACGAAGTTTGCCACAGTAAAACTTAGCAACCAAGTTTGTTGACTGAATAGTTGACTGACAGCTGGATTCCAGTTATAGACAGCTAGATACAAGTATTATACTACATGTCTCTCATGCCCAACTTGAAACAAAGTGGATGAAATATCTTAGTACTAACACCTTTGATTGAAACATCAGCAAGCTGATTTTCAGCTTTGACCAATGGTAAGCAAAGACCAACTTGCCAATTTAACTTTTATGACAGGTTTAGTTAAGGATGGAAGTCAAGATTTTAATACAGAAAAGGAGGATGTCATAGACGATGAGGCACTTACTAGATTCAATAGTAGATTGAAGAGTTTGAGTTAAAGTGCGGTTCATAGTCGTTAAAGGCGCACCTAGGCTCTTGCTTAGGCTCAAGGGCTATCCCATCACACCATTTGCGCCTCGCCTCGCCTCGCATGAGGTCCACGTCTCACAAGCTTAAGGTGTGAGGCACAAGGCGAACTTGAGGTGTGTCATTGAACCAGGTCATTTCCTTTTGGTTTATCTTTTGAAACATTAGGTGGCTCAATTTTGGTTGTGTACTTAGGTGCTAATCTTACTTACTATTTACTTCTTAGGTGGTACAATCTCATTATTAGGTGCTATCCAATCTAAATCTTCTGCCTTGGTGAGGTAGCCTTATTATTCAGGTATATCAAATTTGATCCAAGCTTCTTGATGTTGAGCATCGTTGGGGATCTTTTTGGTTGCAGTTTTACCAAACTCCACTAGCATCGCTGTCAGAAGAGGGAGAATTGCCTGACTCGTCCTGTGCTTATATTTTGGTTTTCAGGCACTATCTTGAATCTTCAACTTGTCCTCGATTTTAATTGAGATGCCTATCCTTGGCTGCTTTTGCCACAGCTTATTTTATAGTTGCATGGCATGTTGGAAGGACTTGCTTAGCAAAAATGTAGTGCAGAACAGACCGATAAGTATTTTTTTTCCAAGAAGAAATTGAGAAGTTGGATTAATTAAGAGGGTGCTGGATGTAAGTGACTGCCGATGAAAAGCAGTCAAATTGTTTAGCTAGATATAGGGAAGTAGGAAGTTAAGATTGACCCCATAATGAGTGTAAATAGGTGACTACTGATGAAAGCAATAACTTATTTTCCGTTTTCTCTTAATTAATTGCTTACATGATACCAAGAAAAATAGTTTCAAGACTCACATCTCATTGAATTTATATGGGTTGGTACTATACATAGGCTAAAACACGGTACTCTATGGGTACAGTTAGGCGGTTATAATCTAAATCTAAAAGTGAAAAGCTTTATTTCAATGCCGATTTTTTGTGGCATCAAGAATATTGTCGATTAGGAAGTTATTTGTAATAATGTGATAATTGAGCACCTAATACCGAGCTAGAACACTGGTTTTGTGCAACCGGAACAAGAAATATTTTGTGAGTTTAATATTGAAACAAATGATTACCCTATTTTGGAATGTTTGTACCAACACATGGTTCAATAGTTCAGAATATCCACTTGGTAAAAGATGAGAATAAGTTAACTGGCCCACGCTTTATTGGTTTTGTTAATTTTGAAAGTTGCTTTCTTAGCCTCTTACTGATGTTTATCTTGTGAAGTTTTTTGTTGGCAACTGGCAATGTGTACTCTGTACTTTAGGACCTCAACTTTTTTATTTATCTGTAGTTATTTTATTTTTGTTTCAAATATTAGGTACTTTTTGTTAAATGAAAAAGGGGAGAAGGTTGAGGGACAAATTGGAGTTGTTAGGACCAATTGTATTGATTGCCTGGACCGTACAAATGTGACACAGGTATGCTAACTTCATTTAGGTAATATATTTAGTACTTATCTATATTTTAATCTGTTTTGCACCTTTTAACTTTCAAACTTGGAACCTAATGTGAAATTATTGAGCATATATACTAACAGCTTCAAGAGGAGGTAAGTTAGCGATGTTTGACTACTATGTTATGTTAGGATGTTAGGATTTAGAGAAATTTCTGTAGATCCTATTGGGGTCATGTTCTATAACTCTGATTCCAATATTTTCTGGGGGTTTCATATTCGAGTATGAATACACCTGTTTAACCGTCGAACCAGAGTAAATCTGAAATACTTACAAGATGTGTCCAGAATTCAACTATTGTATATTAAGTTGGAATTCATCTTCACATCTGAAATCGATTAAAGGACTATGTCGATTCACCTAATATCTTGATAGTTTAAATGTTTATGCAGATGTGTTTCCGTTTAGCCATTTAGGCTATTCATTACAGGTTTCCTAATGCTAAATTAGGCTATGTCGGCAATTTGTAAAAATTTTCATCTCATACCTGAGATTTAATGATGTTTCTGTAGTTAGTTCTATTTTTTTTATTCTTCTAAACACAGAGACCCCTCTCTCATTAATGCAACCCACATTGTTTGACACAATCACCACACTCTCATCAACTTGGACAAGATTCGCTCATGCTAAAGCATCTAAAAACCAGCGTTTTCTTGTTATCTTTCTACTCATCCTTATTTCTTCAGATAGTTTTGGCATGCGTAATGGGTGGTTGCATTCTTAGATTTCATCCCATCTTCTTTTTCTCTAGCAACTTGAGCACAGTTCAAAATATTTCTATTGTTTGGGTCTTGATATAGAGGCTTATTTGTTTCATTATTTATTTTTATAAATAGCAACAAAAAAAAAAAGAAAAGAAAAGGAAATTGGAAATATATAAAGGCTTTTTATGGTTTCTGGATTTAGATGAGGCTGAATTGTTCTCCTCCCCATTTTTTAGTGAACAGTCAATGTCGTCATCATCTCAATTTCATCATTAAATGGTCCATATTGCAATTTAGAAACAGTCGACTCCTTGGAACCAAATTTTAGTCAAAAAGAGTTATGGGAGAAACATCTGAAATTTATTAGTGGTATAATTGTCCTTCCATTGAAATTGTAAATCAAATAAATAAACGAAAAAAGTAATTAACGAACACATCATGATTGTCATGGAAACTGCTCACTTTGTCTTGCTTTAATATTGTTAGAAGAATAATGTAGAATATTTTGAAATACTAGATCCATAATTGTAGGAGTAAACATAGGAAGTCTCCTTTCTTAAGTTTGGTTGTAAACCTAAATATATTGCAATCTCTTTATGTGATGGAATCTAATTAATACATTAGTCTTTTCCTTTCTTTTCTCTTTCAACATGATATTAGAGCCGATCCGTTTGATCCATCATCCCTAACCCTACTCTAATTTTCTTAACAAACATCACCAGTGTCGGAATTTCTCTTTCTTGCTGTTTTTTCTTAGAATGGTTGATTCAAATCGATCGGGGATTTAAGATTTGATAGTTTCTAAAGCACGAGACTTGATCGAGACTAGAATTCTTGCAAATGCTTCACGTGAGTTGTTATGACTCAAACACTTACTAGAAGAATTAAAATTCAAAATTCAATAAAGTGTGTTCTTTGCAAATATGGTGTGATAATGAAGCAACCGTTCATATTGCCTCCAACTGAGTTTTTCATGAGAGAATCAAACATATTAAAGTTGACTGTCATTTCATTCTTGAGAAGATAGAGGTTGGTCCTGTAACAACATACCATGTGAGCACCGAAGAACAACTTGCAGACGTGTCTGCGTTGGGACTTTCCATAATTACTTATATATGTAACAAGTTGGGAATGATCGATATACATGCTCCAACTTGAGGGGGAGAGTTAGAAGAATATGTAGAATATTCTGGAATATGAGAACCATAATTATAAGAGTAATTATTGGAGTAAACATAGGGAGCTTCCTTTCTTAAGTTTGGTTTTAAGCCTATGGTTGCACTTGAATTGAGTGAGTGGAACGAGAAGTGGAATAGATAAAAAATTAGAAGAAATTTAGTGAAAACTAGTGGTGGAAGGAGTGCTGAGGAGGAATGGGAGGGAGAATCACAAAAAAAAAAAAAAGGAATGGATCATTCCTCTTTCTTACATATAGAATGAAATTACATATGAGATAAATGATTCATTCCACCACCATCTCTCATAGGAACCATAAAATTTTGGGATCTCGTATACTAATTATACATGGATCAAATTCATTCTCCCTCTCATTTCTTTCCCGCAATTGAAACACAACCTATGTATATTGGCAATCCCTTTATGTTATGGAGTCAAGTAATACATAAATCTTTTCCCTTCTTTTCTCTTTCAATTCAACAAATATCACCAATATTTAGTGAGACCCTTCATCCTCAATACAATGTGCCCATTCCCTTCATTATCATGACGATCATCATCTCCTTCATTATATACTACGAAAACTTTACTAATGGCAGAGTCATGATGGAAATCATAGCAATATAAATTGATACCACCCATCGCTGCCACCACATGTACATCTGTGTGTATAAAAGAAAGCAAAAGGACGTTACTACATAATACTTTTTACTCATAGTACACTTCTGTATTTTGATTTGATGGAGGAAGACATCATGTTGGATTATGTTATTTGTAGCTTCCACAATATCATTTATTAGTATCTCTTGTCTTGATTTAAGCCAAATGTTAAACATAGACTTCAAATTAGTATGAGTTAGATTTTGCCATGAGCTGTATTGTCTATATACACATTGATATTTGTTTTGAGTAATGCTGCACAAAAATGTGCACAAACTGATTTGGCTAAACCTTATTGGGGGTTATTGAACCCTATGGGGTTCACTGCCTAAAAGTTAATAGCTGATTAGGTGCCACTTTTGAGCACACTTGTCTGGGTAACTTGTTTGTGCACGTAGTGTATTTGATTTCTTTTATCAACTTTTGGTGGAATCTAGATTTCTCTTGTTCTTTTGGACTCAAATACCAGTATCGGATTGTTGGAGTGATTCACCGACATTTTTGTCTCATACTCATATTCTTTAGAATGATATTTACTTTCTGTTAAGTCTTGCATCAAAACAAAGGGAAAAAAGAAATAATCAATTTTGTATTGATTTCCTTCACTTCGTTTCCTTGATTTATCTAGAATTGCTTTTATAATTAGGCTATAAACTCACTTTACAATCTCCTCTACAGTTCCTTGTGTAATTAGGACTATTATTATTTATTAATATTACAATATCCTGAAATTATTCTAAAACTAG
This sequence comes from Centella asiatica, assembly GCA_014636745.2. Taxonomy (NCBI): domain Eukaryota; kingdom Viridiplantae; phylum Streptophyta; class Magnoliopsida; order Apiales; family Apiaceae; genus Centella; species Centella asiatica. The sequence continues at coordinate 1,834,645 of CM025782.1, forward strand.
ATAAATGTATCTGAAACGTACATAGTACCATGGGAAAAATCAAATCTGTGAATCTTCCCACTCTGCACCGCCATTGATGAAATGCACGTATACAGATCTTAAACAATTCTTTTCTGGTTAATAGCTAGACTTCCAAAGCTTTCCTATGCTTCACAACTTCTAGTTCTCTTAAACCAGCCCATTTAACTCGGTGTGGCCAAACTAATCGAATACATTTTATTTCATATGGTTCGCGATGTTCGAATTCCTGGAGTCAGGTGGGGTTGGGGGCTGGTGGTGGGGGGATCAGTACTCTTTGCCAGTATACCCAGGTCTGGTGTAATGGGAAGTAAATTTATGTATGCCGGTCTGGCTGAAGGAAACAAATGCCTTATATAATCAAAGAACACCATTGTATTTCTTTAGTTTCATGATAATAGTTCGACTTCATCTATGCAGCAATTAATGTTCTTCTGATAATCTTGAGTAGTTTTTTGAGAGTATGATTGGCCAAAAGATCAGCTTCAGAGGCTTGGTAGTTAACTGATCTCTTTTCTTCCCAATCATCCCTGTATTAGTATTAATATATTTTTGTTCTCTTCCCCTAGTGTGATCTTCCCGCAGAGTCTGTCCTCTTTTTTCTGTTCCATGTACTTAAGCCCAATGTGTAGGGAGGAGGAGACTACATGATTAACCTAATAACGATTTCCAGTACATTCACTTGTGTATTATGATTCTTTCTCCTTCTCCTCTGCATATGTATTTCTCTTTCGGTAACCTTTAGCAATTGTCTTAGAGCATGATTGGCCGGAAGATGTTGGAATTCCAACTGCGAAGGCTTGGATTTTTTGATGCTGAAGAGACTATAAGCTCACATCCAAATTTTGATGATTGCTTCAAAATATGTGAGTGCTGTTTTCCCTCAGCTTATCAATATCATCATTGTCGTTTGCATTTCTTATTGTGAGAAGTTTTGGTGGAACCTAAATACTCGTTTGACTGCTTTTTTTTTTTTTTTGTTTTTTTTACATATACTTATTGGTATTTATGTTTATTTTTGCAGTATGGGCTAATCACGGGGATGAGATAAGCATCCAGTATTCTGGTACTCCTGCTTTGAAGGGAGATTTTGTCAGGTACTTTTCCATATGGGAAATTGCATGTCCATGCAGGAAAAATTTATATCCTTACTCTAGCAGATATTAATCAAGGCGAAGGTCATGAAATGTATCTGAATATTTACAAAATACATAATTTAAATTAACTTTATTTTTTAATTTTCACTTTTATTGGGTTTTGAAGATCATGTCATATCTATTATTGAAACTTGAATATTAACCTGTATGAGACCCTGTTTGGTGATTCTTAGATGTGGGCAGCGGACATTCCAGGGTATTGTTAAAGATGGATGGAATGCCCTTATGCGCTATTACCTCAATAATTTTTGTGATGGTACAAAACAGGTACGTGTTTTTGTCACCTGTCTTCGATTGTCAATTATTTAAGCCTATATGAAATTTTGTAAAATAAAATTGATGATGAAGATGCTTTGTAACTCACAGAAAAAATATATGTATTCTAGTCCATTTTGTATTATGTATGTTGCCTTAATAGTATTGACTACTATTAGCAATTGGCTTATCTAAAATTTAGATAATTTATATCAGTTTTAAAATTTGTAATTGAGTTAAATTGACTTATGAAAAGCGAATATCATCGTGTTATTTTTGGATTGAGTGCCATATTTATGTGTGTATGCATATGTATATGGTCCTGATAGATTTTTTTTCTCCTGTATGTGTGATGCAAAGGATGCAATTGATCTCCTACAAGGACATTATATTGTTTCTGTTGGCCGGGAGATGATGCCTACATCCCAAAAAGGAGGCATTGAGGCTATAGCAGTGAGTATAGTATAGATTTGTTATATTCAATTCTGAAATTTGTATTTCTTATAGTTTTGTTGTTTGTTTCGTGAAGTTTCTTGTTTTAACATATGTGCTTAGAGTAACTGAATTTTATATATTTATTTATTCTTTGGGGGATGAGGTTACATAGAAGGCCACTTCTTAGAGACTCATAGACTCACACTCACGCACCCACTCACAACACCCATCAGCCACTACTTGCAGGTACTTTTCCCTGCAATGTTCGAAACCCATACCCCTTCATTGAAAGAAGAGGTAGTCGATGACCAGCTTAGACAACGGTCAGGTTGAAATTGGTGTTTTCATTTATTATGTTTTATCTTTGTTCAAAGCTTTAGAGGTCAGTATTAAGATTGATACTCCAAATATAACCCTGTAGGCAACAGTATAGATACTTACATTTCGTCAACCCATTAATGGTTTTCCCTGTTTTAATTCCGCTATTATAAGCACTACAGGCCCTCCATTCAATTATGTTATAGAACTTACATATCAATACAAACACACACACACACACACACACAAGGTTAGACGCACCTGGTGGGTGACTCCCTTAGGACACATCAGGAGCAGCCATCCATGATCATTTAATCAATTTGTCTTTTCTTTTATCTTTAGCTTGTGGCAGATCCACATGGTGATACACATATAGACACTCCTGACTTGGTTGATACACACAGTTGAAAAATCACTTTTGAATCAATTATTCATTATGCGAATTACTCCCTGCTTGTAGAAGAAAGAGTATTATTTATACGAAATCTGAAATTTGTAACAAATTCAAGTACGCAATATGTACCCTAATTGCGGCACTTTATATATATTCGTTAGTTTACACGTTTAAAAAAATAGTGATATTAACCATTGCCAAAGCTTAATTCAACTTATCAATATACTAAATTCACACACTTACAGATGGAGGAAATTACCTTCCTGCCCCAGGCTCACAATGAACTTCAATTGTGGCAATCTAGCTGAAATCCCCCTCCTCTGCTATTTTATGTTTTCTAAAGATATTTACCATAACTATTGAGTACTGATTGTTAAGGTCTTTCTCTTTTGCTTAGCTTTATATGGACTACACAAGTTTAAACCCACTTCCAAAATATATTTATCAACCTTATTTAGCCACTTTTAGTTGTACTCTTTCAATTGTAATTACTGTCATTGTTATATTATTATTATTATTATTATTGTTATTATTATTGTTGTTATTATTATTTTTATTTATATGATTATACCCTTTTCAAATTTGCGGGTGTTACACAAAATGATAAAGGTATCTGCCAATATAAATGGATACTCTCCTTGCTCCAGTTGTACGACTGTAAGGGCCAAGTCCCAATATTAAGTGATCCTTTATTTCGGATTATGCAAGGAAACATGACACCTTTTGTTATCGGGCTTCTGTTGTTGATGACAAAAATGCATTTTGCCTCACAGCCCCTACAACTGTTTCATTATTTTTTTTTCCGAGTTTGGGCGGCGAGGAATCTTTTTCAATTGCTATTAAAGAGAGCTTGTGGTGATTTATTGAATGGTAGAGAATCTGACCAACGTAGTGACTGTAGAAAAGAACATGACACAGTAGACAAAAGCAATACGGCAAGTATGTTTCATACAGAGTTTAATTCGCATTTGTTAGTAAGCCATAATAAGCTAAGAAAGTGTGAATGTGTCTGAGTTTCTTAATTACGCATCTGTTGAAGCTGTGGATGTAAATTTTCCTGTTGATAGTTATACTATCCTTTTCGCTTATGCAGTCTTTTCGATTGGCTTCGTCACTGATAACGATTGGCTTATTTTTTGCGATGATGTCATTGAGGCGAGGTAAGTTGCTTGTTATTTGTTCAAATTATCTGTATGTATAACGTAGGCAGAAATGCAAAATATTAAATTTGTTTCCATCTGAATGATATAGCTGCTTTTTAAATCCAGAGCCAGAAATCAACTTTAATGACTGATGTGCTGTAGTTATTTGACTATGTTATTCTAGAGGTTCAAAATATGAAGCTATCTGAACCAATCTATTCCAGTTCCAGAGTTGAAACTTGGAATTTTAATAGCTCAAATGAACTTTAATGTGGCCTAAGTAGTTAGGCTGCGTTTGTTTCATTAAGTGTCTGAATCTAAATAGATTAGATTAATCAGATCTGAATTTACTGAATCATTTAAGTATTTATGTCTGAATCTGAATATAAATTTATTTATTTATTTAATATTTTGCCTTAAAATATCTGAATTAATCTATTTTATATTTTATTTGGTCTTAATCCATTCAGCTTTATTTTTGTGGCTTATTGGATTCAAACAAAACTGAATGTATTAAGTGCTAAGTGGTAGGCTAAACAAATGGTCTGAACGATACTACATCTGAACACGCTCAAATTCTTAATCTGTTAATATGTACTAAGAACTAAACAAACACAGCCTTAGTCATGGACTCAGGGCCTTGACCGACATTACTCTACGTAGACAACACTAAAGAACTTTTTTTGAAGTCTAATTTGGATTATGCATATGTACATCATAGTTGGGGGTCAAATATAAATAGTTCATATGTATATATCTGCCCAAGAATAGCAAGTAGCAAATCTGGTCTAATCCTACCCTTCTCTCCATGTCAGTTCATAGTTACCTATTTCCCATGGTTTTCTCTTGGCATTAATTGGCATATTGCAAGAGCAAATATATGTCAGTCTCAGTGTGGTTAAGGTGTGTGCCATGGCTAATGGTGTGGTGCAAATGGGCAGTGTCGCCGCGCCTTCAAATTTTGAAGGCTTGGAACAAAGGGATGCGCGCACTGTGGCATGCGCCATGGCACAACGGCAGCAATCAAAGGCGCAGTAAATGGTGAAGATAGCCAAAAAAAAAAAAAAAAAAAAAATCCTAAAACAAAGATGGTGAGCAGGTCGATTGTAATTTAAAATGTATGAATCCTAATCACATATCCATCATCTCCATTGACCCGAGAGTAACTTTTTTAAGTGTAATTCTTTAAATCTTATATTTACAATATTTTTATAAATACCTCATTTGCAACTATTTGTAAATTATATATTTACTGAAAACTTGTTATTTGGTATTCTAAAAATGGTTACCAGGTCGTCAAAATTTATATGTTTAATTTGTGAACTTGTCGTGAAATACCAAATATATATATGCTTTGACATTGAATAATTTCGAATGGCATGGAGGATACACACAACCTATTTCTAACTGCCATTTTTATGCAGTTCAATATGATGCTTGGCATTTACTCTTTTCATTTATGTGGGCAAGCATGAGTCTGGCAATAGCCGCATTCGTGAAGGCCAATGGTAGGGTATTCTGTAATCGCCCTCGGCTGCACAAGCCTCCCCGGTAATTCTAGTAAAGGATTTCCTTCTAGTAACGCCGAATAGTTGTCCACAGAAGCAGTCAACTTTGTTTTCAGGCTGCATTAGTTAGGAATATTTGATGGAAAATCAGTTATCCTCGTATTAATTCATTTAATTGTTATATATATATCTTAAAATTTTTTCTTCGTTCCTTGTGAAAATTAGACCACAAGAAATTTGAATTTTCCTTCTTTTAAGGCTGCTTGGCCTATGTATGTTGTATTTCTCTCAAAAGTTTCCCGACAGTAACGGTATATGTACATCAAACTTTGGGAACTATTCAATGACACTTACATTCCACAGGGGCTTCTGGTCAGACTCGGGTATTGTTCTTGAATATGCTTTTAAAATGATGATTTTTAAAAACAATTTTTATGTTTGAGATGTATCTTCATTATCATGTTTAATAATAATGAGAGTTATAGTAGATATAGCTAAGTATTGGATGTAATGTAGTGGAGTTAATTGAAATAGTGAAATTGTGGAATAGTATTTAAGAAATTTTATTATTTTTTATAGTCCAAAAATAGAAATGTATCTCTAATTTTGGAATAATCAAAAAGCGAATATGTATCTCTCATTTTGGAACGGAGGGACTAATAGTTTCTGACTTTGTGGTATCTCATCTTGAAGTTATATTGCTTGTGTTTATCTTGCTGATTTACGTCATTCACATAAATTTCTTTAACAGATTCTCTATTTTATAGAATTAAGTACAGATTTTTATATATTTACAGATTTTGTATTTATCTCATTTATTTATATGACACTACAAGAAAATACCTTTTTCCAACACAATATTCTGGCGGAAATAAGCTTATTTTGGCGGAATTGGATTATTTTTGACGGAATATTGTCGGAGGAGTCTCTCGGAAATATGCTCGTCGTAAAAATATTATCGACAGAAATTTTGTCAGAACTATTTTATCCGACTAAAATTTATTCTGATGGAATTTCTGTCGGAAAACTTCTTTGACACGTGGCACGTTAACTGGATTCCTGAGGAAGCTAATTTTGATGGAAGTTTCGTCGGATATATTCCGTCGGATTCTTGACTACAATTCGTCGGAAATATTTACTCCGAAATAATATATATTCTCATATTTTATATTTTCATTTTTTTATGGGGTGGGGGAGGTCTCTTGGCAAGAGACGTTCGTGGCAGTGGCAAAACTTATTTACGATGAATTCTGTCAAAATTATAATTCCGTTGGAATAAAATTGGCTAGTTTTTAATTATTCTTTATTTCTGAAGGATTTTTTCCGTCGGAAATGAGGACTTTTCTTGTGGGAGATTCCCTAATATTTAGAATATCATAATAAAGTAATAATATTTTAAAATTTTATCATTTATATTTTTATATTTGTTAATTCTTTAGTTAATAGATAATATGTTATTATACATTAATATATATTAAAATATCAATAAATGTAGATAATTAATGTATATTATAAATCATATTTTAATATACTATATACATATATATCATATAATATACTTCCTCAGTTTCAAAATTAGAGATATAATTTGATTTTTTTGGTCAAACGACGGTGTGTTAGATTTCAAAATTAATGTAATTTACAAAAATTTTGGATACAAATTATATTGTGATCAAATATTTTTGTTATAAACCAAAAATATATAATAGTTTTATCAACTATAATCAATTAAATTAATAGTAATTTCAAATTTAATTTGCCGTCGTTTAACTCAAAAAGTCAAAATATATTTTAAATTTTGGAACAAAGATAGTAATACATAACAATAATTTTGGAACTAATATTTTGTACTATTGTATTAATTAATCAGTATAATATTGTTATTAATCAATCCAAATATAAATTAAATATTACTTCTAATATTAAATTAATATATATATATATATATATATATATATATATATATATATATATATAATATTAAAAAGGTATTAGTGTTGGAAAAATATACTATTTTTTTTAACTTAATCTCCAGTATCCAAGATTAAAAAAGTTAGCGGGATATTATGACGAGACTTTTATGTCTACTACAACTCGTAGCGGACGTAAATTCTAATTTTTTTTACGTCCACTATAAATTGTGGCGGCCAAAAACAAATTGAGAACTTCGTTCGCCATAATCTGGCGGATGAAGTTTCTAATTTTTTCAAGACTTTTTCTTTTGTTCATCACCATTGTCATTTTAATTACTATTCTAACTATGTCATTCGTCCATTTAACATCGCTAATGGGTATTGTTGTGAATATCGCTAAGATAAACTTACACTTCACGTCGTGAACATTGTCATAATCATTTTAAATCATAAATTAGGGAAACAAGTTGAAAACTTACACTTCTAATTCATTACGAAGAAAAATGTGTGTTTGAAGAAAGTTGTATGCGTTTGGGTGTTTTAATAAATTACCAACGACGATAAATTAAGGATTTTGAATATGAAAAATATTCCCAATTTTTTTTTGTCAACCACAAGCTAATTTATAGCGGACGTAAAAGTTTCAAAATTTATCTCACCAACATTTTAAATCTTGGACGGTAAAGATTAAGTTAGAAAAAATAGCAACTTTTTTTAACACTACCTATGGATCATCTTCTATATATTGTAAAATATATTAATATATTTAGTAAAGTAGGATTATAAAATTGTGTAAAATATGATAAACTAATATTATAGTTGTAGTGAATGTGAATAGTGATATTATAAGTTTAAGTATACGTTATTCACTATTATCAAATTAACTTTAAAATAGGGATACTAGTGTTAGTTAATTTTTATTTATATTTTATTAAAATTCTATAAATATAAATAACTATGATTAAATTTCGAGAAACTGATGAAAATGGTGTAACGAGGCGTGGCACTCCTCTTGCTTCAAATCTGACGTTTCATTCTGAAGGTTAGTTTTAAGCCTCTTGTTTGGTCGATATGAGATGTTTCCACATGTTGTATAAACCAAATGGAGAATTGATGGTAGTGTTTACTTAATTAGATTAATCTTGAAATCATTAATCAATTAGTTAGATAATTTAAAGTTGTATAAAGGTAGGTATGTAATAAGGTGAACATTAGAGGGTTTTTTTTTTGTTACTATATATTCTTTCTGTTTCAAAATTAAAAATACATATTTTTATTTTAGTTGTTTTAATAAAATTTCTTAAATATCATTTTGCTATTTCAATTAACTTCACTTCATCCACTATTTTGTGGTTTATACCATAACTTCAATTACTATTAAATAACATGATAATAAAGATATATTTAAAATATAAAAAACATTTTTAAAAATTTCCATTTTAGAAACGTATCTCTAGTTTTGGAACGCAGGGAGTATGTTAGAGGTTAAATTTGTCATTTTACAGCCAAACCTAGCTTTTAAAGATCACTGGGAAAGCTGTTACTTTTGCCGTTAAGTTAGACGAAAATGAGGTGATGTGCCAAAGAGTTGTAAGCTTTAGGTGGTGCAATAAGGCTTTCTGTGGTCAAGATGTTGCAACAAAAATCTGGTAACATCGGTTGGCTTTTAAAATTTCTCAATAGTTTAGCGTTGCTACTTGTTCTTAGTTCTCCTTTCTTCGGTCAAGGGTTATCTGATAAGTTTCAAAGTTAGAAAATATCTAAGGTAGAGGTGAAATTGGACTTGCTTGTGAAACAGTTGGAGAACTGTTAAAAGTATAAGCACTATTGCAACGATGAAATTTGAGTCTGCAAGTGCTTTATCCAACTTTGGGAAGAACATATATTGATGAAAATGTGAAATTTTCACATTTATCTCAAATGATGTTGAAAACACTTGATCTCAAATGATGTTGAAAACAACTTTGGGAAGAACTTTATCTCAAATGATGTTGAAAACAGCTAGTATAAAGGCGCTGTATATACGAGGAATATGAAAATATAGTGAAGATATTAGAAACTCTTATGCGCGGTTACAATCAAGTAATGACTTGTTTGAGCCTAAGAGTTATCCATTTGCGAACCCGTTTAATTTGATGGAATGGAACGACGTAGAAATAAAATGAATTTTATATTATTTATTAGTTTATTTATGTGTAAAATTCGTTTTCTTTACTTTATTCCTTTCCACAAGTGTATGTATATTTCTAAACCCACCTTCCAAGATTGAGATTATACATTCTATCACAATCAAAATTTTACATACAACCTACCAATATTTCATTCTCATATTTCTCTTATAATTTTTGTGATATTTATCTTTTATCTTTGTTTTTCTTCTTATATATCTACGCATTTCATTTTTATATTATTTCATTTTATCTAATCAAACACAATTTTAGAATTTACAAAATTAAAATTAAATTCCTTTCAACTCGGCTCTTTTTAAGTCAATATATACCAACAAGAGCCATGGTCTGATCAGTATAATCATGGAACCTGAAAGAGTTGTTGCGAATAAAGAAATAAAATCATGGTAAGGTACAAAAATGTTTATCCACCTACAATTCCAGAAATGGGGGGCTAGATTCTATATATAATATGGCACATTCGGATAAGAACTTCAAATTAATTACATTGATTAGATGAGAATTGGAGTTGGTCTTAAAAAATATTTTGAACCAAATAAAATATAAATTTGAAGTTACTTGTAGAATGTTAAGGATGAAATCTCAATTTAACATTTATATATAGAACTTACATATGAAGACTTGGATTGAAACAATTTTCCTTGCGAAATATCTATAACATTTTCCCATGAATTCATTCTCCAGTTTACTACACTAAATTATATCCATCCATCTAACCTCTCCTTAATTTTCCCTCTTCCCAAATCCTTGTCTTTAGGCTTTAAAACAGACAAAACATAAAAGCACTCCCACAGATTAATTACCAACTACAAATATATAAATGCATGTCCCTCAACCCCTAGATAGTAGTCAGCAAACTAAGTGAAAATTAATCCACTTGAAATACTAGTGATCGAGAAACAACATACAATATTCTAAGACTAGCTAGCTACCACAATATATATATCTGACTCGATCTCCCTAAACTAAAAATATATAAATATAATATTCTTCCCCAAATTTAATTTGATCATGTAACAACTAATTAACCTGTTGGTCAATTTGTGAATATGAATTTAATTAGAAGGGACGTGGTAGTATTTGCCTTTGCACATGCATCTATAGACAATAGGGCATGGCTCGGCGACATTGTTGGTGCACTTGAAGCTCACCATCACCCTCCTGCATGGATAACACGGTCCGCACGCATGTGAGCAGTCCGGCAGGCTTGACCCTGTGAAGAATAACTCCAACCCAACTTCTGATTTTCTAATTCCCTGACCCACAAATAATATATATCAAACGTTATATATACCACAAGTACAATTCCAAGTTAAATACTCAGTAAGCAAAAATATATATTAATTATAAACAAATATGCAAAATTACATTTTCTATTTATATTAATATGATGCGATTTCAATCACATTAAATAATTAATATTAGATGTTTTAAGTTTCAAATTTTTTATACTTGTTCACTTTTACTGTACTATATAAAGAATATTTTTTGGGAACATAATTTTATAGATAATATAGTACTCCGTATTGTAGTAGTTGTTAATTAAAATACTGGGGAACCATATATACCAGTATTATGAATTTGAAAGTTTTGAGTTTTTTATTTTTACTTTATTCAGATAGAGAGAGAAGTTCAAAATTTGAATACACACATCTTTGCTTTATGTAGAATGGACAAGTATTTTCCTTGAGTTTGGTATTTGTTAAATTAACGAGAATCCAGTTTGACTTGTTGGCTTTTTTTAGGCATAATACTTGTTTCAAAGATATTTTATATAATGATTATAGTAAATTATTTCAAAATTTACGACGGAAGCATATTATATTGTTATTGTACGGTCTACATATATGTATATGCATGAGTATATTTGGTCAGAAGCAAACCTCGGGCTGGAAATGAGTGTGGTCGCCTTTAGATGTACCCTTTTCAAGGTAGGAAACTGAATTGAAAAAATCATAATTATATCTCATTAGTCATAAATAACATATATGTTCACGTTTATTTTTAACAGATTTCGTATTTTAATAATATTAATTATTATCATTGCCAGAATCTATATTCTAATGATATTATTAACACTACTAAAATCTGTAAAAAAATAAACTAAGACAAATAAAGTTATAGTGAAAAAATGATGCAACTTAGTTAGAACTTACAATGCTGTAGTCGGAGGCCATTAGTCGGTGCAATTAGTAACATGACAAGAACTGTCGCATGTAAAATATGGACACCAACTGACATTATGTTCTTCATTTCTTTTTTTCAGATTTATGTAATTTTCTTTTCAACTAAATAAATAGGAGAATATATCTATCTATCTATATATAAGTAGAAAGAAAGAAATTACACTAAAAGGGGAAGCAACAAAGTTTTGGAAACCATGAATGAAGTTAAGATATTCAAGGAGATGTAGCAATTAATACTTTGTTCACATACATCATAATAATATCATGTACCTATATATTATTTATATACCTCTCATACTATACATGTGGAGGGAAAATTTAAACTTTAGTCTTTAAATGTAGTATGTACAATGTATGTGATACACTTCACATGATACACGGCCATCTTTTGAAAGTTTCCCATGTTTTAATGAGTCCCCGGCCCGAAAAGGAAATTAACAATTTAATTTGTTTGACTGGGTAACTTACGAGTTTACGTCCATCCCTGGTCGGGTACAGTTTCCTTTTGATTTCTCCCTTGTAGCCGTTACCCGAATTCGCACAAGTGTGTCCACACCCCCTAAACTGACTTGACGAAGTACTCTGTCCCAGAGATCCATGATTTCTTTACCACATAGGAATTTGGATCCTCCTTCAATCCCATTGATACCTAGGAGATGACCAACAATGCCCATGTAGCAGATAATTTGCATATCACCCATCATGTAAAGTAAAGGCTTATTCCACTCATCAGAAACCGGAATCATCATGTGAGACTTCCTTTTCGTCCCAAACCAACCTAAAACAGAATTTTATGAGACTTGTGCTGTATAAGGAGTTGTTATTAGAAAGTAGAGTCGTAAATGAGTCGAGTCGAGCGGTTTACATTCAAACTTAATTCGTTAAGGAATTTATTGAGTTCGAGTCGAATATTTATTGATCATGATGTTTTATGATCGAACTCGACTCGTTTAATTATCGAGCTGCTCACGAGTCCTTTTAAGTAACTCAAAAATTTTTGAACATAGTCCAGTTTTGAAGTTTTTATCAAATATTTATTGAGTATCTAATCATTAACAAGTTTTTATATAAAAATTAAGTCGAGTACGTAACAAGTTTCAATGAACAAAATTATTAAATTTTAAAAATGATATTGAGTATCAAGTTTAATGAGTCGATATCATTTTTATCGAGTATCAAGTGATCTTAAAATTTAACTCGACTCGATAAACTTAACGAGTAATATAAAATGTTTAAACTCGATTCAATTAATAATTCGAATTAAATCAAATTAAACAATTATTGAGTCAAGTTAAATCGAATATCGAGCTGCTCATGGAGTTGCTCAGTTCATTGAACAACCATATCATAAAGATTAATTTAAATTACACTTCTCCTGATCAATCAATCTCTATCTATTGCTTCTATTATTAAAATATATTAATTAATAAATATGGTTTCGGGATATAATCAATTTTATTGACTAGATTGAAATATGATTTAGTTGTTCATCTTGATAGACTCTTAATTGCAATTAAAAAGAGATAAAGTAATAACATAGTGACGCCCTTTAAATCGGCCAATTTTTTAAGATTACGCCTTTTAAATTATACTAGAGTTTAGCATTGTAATACTCTATCAGTTCTACAAGGGTTATATTTTATTTTATTTATTTAAGTTGTGAAATCTTATAAGTTAAATTACAAAATAATAATTTAAATATAATTTTTGTATAAGAAATTTTATAATATTAATAATCTTACGATCAAAATCAATTCAACTCGTATCAAATTTAAATCATAGGATTCTAAAGTTACTTTCATAACTTTTTTAGATTTGCTCTTTATTTGTGAGAATATGTCAAAAGTTTTTATAATAAATTCAAATAAAATAATTTTAATAAAAATTAGGATTGACAGGGGAGGAGTTAACTGTTCACGTGTACAAAGAGACAAGTGGTCCCCATGATAAAGATGGCGGGCCAGGCATGCAAGATCAGGGGTGAAATTGATGCGAGGACTGCGATAAACGTGAAGCGTCGGACACTGAATTTAATGGAACTTTAAATACTAGTCCCTCAGTTATAAAATTAATTAATTTTTTTAATTATAGTATCATTTGCGAATTTTGAGATTTTATTTGTGTTATAATTTTACATAAATATTAAAGTATAAAAATTTATATTCAAGAGTATTTTTCGTATATTTTATAATATTTTATTTTAAGTATTTTAAAAATAAAAATTTTCATTATAATCTTCAATTATAAAATTTTATAAATTTGTTTTGTATAAATTAAAATGTGTCTACAATTTCGAAAGAGCGGAGAAGTATTTATCAGTGTAGGTTAGGTTTACTCTTTGCTCTCTATGCGCCTTTATGGACGTCGAAGGATCTTTGTTGTTCCCATGCTCTCTTACTGCCATTGTGGGGGCATCTATGTGAAGTTGTCTGGTTATTTACTTGTTTAATCAATGTTATACAATTATTATTATTATTATTTTTTTTTTGTAATTAATTCAAGTTCTTCAGGTCAGACTTGAAGATTGAAGACTTGAATCAATTAAAGACCACTTGGACGAGCCTACTCAAATGGAAAAACTGTTAACCAAACAAATTTATTACCTATCTCTTTATTCTTACTAATAATATATTAATTATTGATATATTAGTTCACAAGAATCATTCATGAATTTGGTCAACTAAAAATAAATTTGATTACAGACCAAATTACAATCAATTAATCATAATAAAAATAATTTATTAATTAAATCTATATAATTAAATTAACAACAATTAAATTAATATTTACAAATGATATTTTGATTTATCAATGGCAACCAAGTCATTTATTGATTAAATTAATCTATTATAATTTATAACTAAGTAAATTATACTAAAATGAATTATTATAAATTTATACTAAGTATGAGTTCTAGATACTTAGTAATTTAGAGATTAATATGAATTTTTTTCCAATCATATATTATACATAACCTTCCTTCATGCCATGATATGTAATTCTAGTGAAAGTATGTATTTTTTGTTGTCAAGAGGATGGAAAGTTTTATTTTTTCATAATATCTAATTAAATTGTCATGATATATATAATTCTAGTCAAAGTATACCTAATTTTCAAAATCGGATCCGACAGCGAACTGGTTGAGATATTGGTTCAAGTGGTTCATCCGGTTGAACCGATGATTCAACCTTATGAGCCGAATTTTTATTATTATATATGTGAAACTAATTTTATATAATTAATTTTTAGTTTACTCTACAAAATAAAATTATAACTATGTTTTAAATACATAAATGAACCTAATAACTAATTGTTTTAATTATTTACTACAACAATTAGCAAAATTAGATATATTAATTTTGACCATTACCATTCACTTATATTAAAAATTTTATATTTCAAACCTTAATTGTTATTTTTAATAAATATATAGTGGTGTTAGTAAGTGAATTACATGTTTAGTTTTGTTATAGATTAAACAAAATTAACTAAAATTTTTTAAAAATCATTTTTGTCATTTAAAAATTCCAGCGGATTTTCTTAAAAATCCGCTCGGTTGACTCTAATATTTGTGCTTATTTGATATTTTTTGTAAATTTAACCAGTTTAACACTGGTTTCGATCTAACTAACCAATCCGGTCAGTTTTTTAAGACTATGAAAGTATGTACCTTTCATTATCAAG
Organism: Centella asiatica; assembly: GCA_014636745.2. Classification (NCBI taxonomy): domain Eukaryota; kingdom Viridiplantae; phylum Streptophyta; class Magnoliopsida; order Apiales; family Apiaceae; genus Centella; species Centella asiatica. The sequence goes on from CM025782.1 coordinate 1,849,844, forward strand.
AGGATATAAATTTTCAATATTTTCATCAATTTTAGTCATCATAATACGTAACTTTCATTGTCATAGTATGTAATTTTTGTCAAGGTACACGATTTTGGTTGTTAAGAAGCTGTAAGTCTTTATTTTGTTATAATATGTAATGTAGTTGTCATATTATGTGCAAGTTTAGTTAAAACATAGATCTTTTGTTGTCATATAGACGTAAGATTCATGCATTTTTGTCGAGCTTTTGTCAAAATATGTAAATTGCTTATCATAACTTAGTAGTTTTTGTCAAAATATGTAACTTATGTTGTTAAAATATGTAACCTTTAAATTAACCAATATAAGATATACACTTAACACTATTCAATATTTGATAAGTGTCCTACTGTCCTATATTGTTTTAATTTCATTATTTTTTTTATTATATATATATATATATATATATATGAGAAAAAGGAACATAAGTCATGTCTTCGACAAACTTACCTAAAACCACTGATTAAAATGATGTAGTTTAGAGTTCAATAACCTTTCATAGGGTTTTTATTTCTTATTTTAAAAAATAGTATGATTAAAAGAAAATATGATACAAAATTAAAACTATATCGTTTTATTAAGTAATCTTAAGTAAGTTTACCTAAGACATGTTTTAAATTTCCTTTCTCCTTATATATATATATATACACACACACAAACGTATATGTATGCATATAATTTATATTAGAACTTTTACTCATGTACTATTTATAGAGAAAATATTTAATATTTAGAGAAATAAGATATTTAAAATCTAAGCATTCACTTGTGAACACAATAACCCATAAGTAGTATATAATATGAAAAAGTGAAAAATTACAAGTCTTATTTTCATACCTAATTTCTTTAATCAACAAAAACAGAGAAAAGATAATAACAATAAAAGAAAAACCTTAGACACATTTTCTTGTTCAGTTACCTCAAACTTAAAGGGATTATCATGTTACTAAATATGATATTTAACTTGAGCTAAAAACATAACTCTTTAGTATTTGAACTTTTCAAATTCTTGTACCTACGTGTATATTCAATAGTTAATGTTTAAGTAATTATTTAAAAACATGTAGTATTTATTTTCATTCTTATATCTAAATGAGCAATAAATATTTACGATAACATCGGATAGTCTTGATTGTATTTTTTAAGTGTAAGAGAACACCGACAATAAGTAATATAATTATTACACTTTAATCTCTTCTAAGTTTTAATGATTAACAAAACCTATGTCATTATGTTTTAACATACTAAATGAGTGTAAAGGAAAAATAAGAGTTAATATCGATTGACAGAGTCATGAACTTTTTATCAGAGTTATGTTCTTAACAGAGTCAAAGAGTATATAGTCAAGTATATTATATTTGACCAAACAGTAACTTTTGGTAGAAGACTTTATCTCGGGTTGTTTTACACAGAAAAATATCAAAAGGAAGATTCAAGGAGTATGCAAATAGAAAGAAAGCGTTACTTTAAAAGGCAAATCGAGAAAAGACAAAATGTCACATCAAAACAGTCACTAAAAGGAGTCAACAAGTACAAAGAACAAAAAGAAGGTTCTCTTTGTTCTTTTGAAGTTCAATCAGTCACTTTTAGAGGAAAACAAAAAGTGATTTTCAGACCAAATAATATAAAGATCTCAACAATATTGGATTTAATCTTATCCATTAGATCTAATAGCGTCACTTTGTGTCGTTGGATTAGAGTCGATAAAAAGCAGTTTTGACTTTAACGAATATATTTTCAAAAGCAACATATTCAAGCCAATCTCAAAGCTTCAGTTGAATAGCATGAGAGATAAAACATTCCAAAGAAGAATAGAGAGTTCACATCAAGAAGAAGGAGGAAATCAAAGAAAATCTCATGAACCTCCATATCCGAATAAACTCTTACGTCTAAGATCACTTCTTTTCATGTTTACATTGTATGTACTATGTTAGGATAGCTTCAATGACAGATCTAGGATTCTAAAGGTAGTAATATGATCATCAAGGATCATTAGGCTACACTGTTCATTGTTAACCATAAACAACTTTGTACGGTTGAACTGAAGTTGATTTCGATATGGACAAAGAAGTTATATTGAAGACCAAACTGGTTAGGAGATATACCAGAGTTGTATTTTTTCATTATAAAATAATGAGAGTAACTATTCAGATTGAATATAAGAAATCATTATCGAATAGGATTAGAAGTTGAATTACAATTCAGAATCAGTAGCTGTAATTGATTTTACAGAAATCCTAAAAGCTGTATGTTTTCATAGATTTGTATATATACGGCACAAAAAATTGAAGTTGACAATTAATTGTGATTGTTAGAATTTGTAATCAATTATCAATCAATAAAAGCAATTGTTTATAAATTTGTATTGTTATTTTTATTCCGCAAATTATATTATTTTTAAAAATAAGAATTCAAAAAGTTTCATAGAACTTGTATTAAACCCCCTTTCTACAATTTTTAGGCTATCTTACTGGGACAACAAGTGGTATCAGAGCTTGATTGATTTAATTCAATTCAAAAGATTCAAAGATAACCAACGACGAAGGTAGCAGCTCCAACATATTGAGTTATGTTGGCAACCGTGATGGTGGAACCAAGATTCCAATTTTGAAAAAAGAAGAATATTCAATCTGGAAGCAAAAGATGTACATGCACTTGGGAGCTACAGACCCTAATTATATTGATAGGATTAAGAAGGTCCATATCAACCAAGGAAATTTGTTCCTTCAAAAACTGTGGAATGAACAATAATAGCCGAGCACTTTGAACTTGCACCTGAGAGTGATTATACTAATGAAGATAAGTTACAAGTGCTAAAAGATGCTAAAGTGATGAACATACTTTACAATGGTTTGGATAAAAATATGTTCACAGCATCATCAATTGCACCATATCAAAGTAGATCTGGGACACTATCAAAGTCCTATGTGAGGGGACAGGCCAAGTAAGAAAGAATAAAAGGTCATTATTAACACAACAACATGAATTCTTTCAAGCAAAGACTGGTGAACCAATAACATCAGTGTATGATAAATTCAATGCTTTGTTGAATGACCTGAAAATACTTAAAAAGTCCTATAACAATGAAGATGTTAACACCATATTCATGAGGACTCTCCCACCAAGATGGGATCCAAAAACAACTACAGTAAGGGAAGCTCATGATTTAGATACCCCTCACTTTGGAGAGGCTCTATGGAAATATAAAGACTTATGAACTTGAAGTAGAGCAAAGACAAAAGATGCATAGGAGAACAAATGAGCTGCATTGATGGTTGAAACCAAGATGTCTCATGAGGAGCTTGACGATGAAACCTATACTGCAAGCTTTGCTGAAAAAGGGTCTGAAACTGACATTAGTGATGACATGGAGGAATTCATGGCCTTCATGGTGAAGCAGTTCAAGAAATTCAGAGCCAGCAGGAAAGGAAAGAAATCGTCAAGAAATCCTAACCCAAAGCGAGAAGGTCAAATTGTGGCCTTTGACAAAAAAAAGATAAGATACTGCAATTTTGATGGGTTAGGGCACTTTGTCAATGAGTGCAAGAGGCCTAGATCAACAGAGAGATCTAAGGATGACAAGAACAGAAAATCAGGGAATGACATTGCTAACAAAAACTACAAATCAAAGAGCAAGACCTTGATTATTGAAGGTAAAGACTAGATTGACAGTGATTCTGATGAAGAAATTGTCAAATTTGCCTTAATGACTCAAACTGATGAGCCAAGTGATTCTTCAAAGGTATGTGATGCAACTCAGAACTTTAATGTGATTAATCTAATTGATACATCTAGTATAGAGAACATACAAAAAGATATGTCTGATTTGCATGTTAGTTTTAGATCATTGACAATTGAACATGTCAAAGTTAAAGAATCACATGGCCAACTCTTAAATAGAAATAATTTCTTGAAGAGAGACAAATACAATTTGACACTATCAAGTCAGAACTGAATAAATTTCATCATATGATTGATGCTTTAAAAAAGAGGAAATACTACTTAGTCGAACAACTTGAACTTGAACTTGAACAGGCTAAGATAAGACAATGGAACCAATCCTCTAAAAAGTTGTCAGACTTGGTAGGAAATCAAATGGTAGGTCAAAAATCTGGTCTAGGTTATGATGAGTACCTAGGAAAGAAACCAAAAATAGAAGAGAGTGAAGGAACTGCTAACTCCATGACTTAAAAGTGAATTCCTATTAAAAAGATTAATTTTGTCTCACCTGTTAATGAAACTAAGTTCATCAACACTCAAAGTCAACCTGTCACTACTATTATAAAAGAATGATCAAAAATCAGTGAATGTTGATGAAAAGAGTACAAGCAAAAGATTGAACATAGGTTTCATGACAAAGACTCAATTAAACAAGAAATTAAAAAAATTGACTGAGATTAAGGAAGAAAAACCATTAGAGTCTAGCAGTGGTAAGGAACACGAGATGACGAGAGAAGGGGTCTGCAAGACGAGCGATATAGTTTACATAGTTTCTTTTCAAGATCTTTCTAAGTATTCTTCTTGCATAGAAGAACGCAACTGTTGCAAAAACTGGGATTTAAGTAGTAGGCGAGATCCCCTCTTAGTTTTGAGTAGGCGAAACCATTCTGTTTTGGTTCTGAATTAGGCAAGGGAGTCATGAAGGTCGTGAGACGCATTCTCGTTCCAAGAATCTCTTCCCTGGTCTTGTTCCAGACTAAGGATGTTACCGAAGGTGAGGGCCTTTCCCACTAGGGCAGTGAAGTTCATGCTAAATGACCGAACGATAAAAGAAATAGGAATGTAAAGATAGACGTTAATAAATATACTAATTATGCAAAAATGCTTGATGCTCCTAGAAAAACATGTCATATATGTGGTAACCCCAACCAAATTTTCATACACTGTAGGAGTAAAAATAGGTTTCCTATAGAAGAGACTAAGCCAACAAAGATAGCTAAAAAAAATCACCTTTAATTAGGAATAATCATCTTTGCAATAACAGTAGAAATTCTAATCTTGGCAGTCTCTCTCCTTTTAGAAGCAAGACTAATGATTGTCATATAAATGTCAATTTCTAAAAGACAATCAACTCCATCAGAGTCAAGTCTTGAATCCAAAACTAGTGAGAAAGGACCCAAGAAAATTTGGGTCCCAAAATGTTCTAACTACTTATTCTTACTGTGCAGGGCAAAAAGAAGAGATCATGGTTTTCAGATAGTGGATGTTCAAGACACATGATTGGAGACAAGTCCCTGCTTGTATAGTATGAAGAAAGGAGTGGCCCTAAGGTGACCTTGGAGATAACAAAAAAGGCCATACAAAGGGCTATGACAATGTTGAACATGGAAATGTCATCTTCACTGAAGTATTGCTAGTTGATGGCTTAAAGCATAACCTTCTAAGTTTGAGTCAACTATGTGATAGAGGATTCCATGTCACCTTTAAAGAAGATCAATGCCAGGTGTGTGACAAGGAGACTGGAGATGTGATATTGACAGGGAAGAGAAAAGGAAACCTATACACTTCTCTTCTACTGATCAATTCACATGTCTCTAAAGTAAAGCCTCTGCTAGTGAAAGCTGGATTTGTCATAAGAAGCTCTCCCACTTAAAATTCAAAAACATCAACAATTTGGTGAGAAAATGATTAGCAACTAGCATTCCTCAATTGGAGTTTACACAAGAAGGTTTATGTGATTCATGCCAGAAAGGAAAGCAAATGAGTGTGTCATTCAAGAGTAAAATAGTAACATCAATTACTGACCCTTTACAGTTATTACATATGAACTTGTTTGGTTAAGAAATGTGATGTCAATCTCAAGGAACAGATATGATTTGGTTATAGTGGATGATCACACAAGGTATTCTTGGGTAAATTACCTTCACTCAAAGAATAAAGCTACTCAATTGATTATTGATCATATCAACAAAGTAGAAACTGAGTCAGGAAAGACGGTAAGGGTATAAGGAGTGATAGAGGTACATAATTCAAGAACACCCAAGTTAATGAATCCTGCACTGAAAAAAGAATAATTCATCAATTCTCAGCTCCTAGAACCCCTCAACAAAATGGAGTTGTTGAGAGGAAAAATAGAACTTTTATTGAAGTAGTAAGGACAATGCTAAAAGAGTCAAAGCTTCCAACCTATTTCTGGGAGGAAGCAATCAGTACTGCTTGTTTCACACAAAACAGGTCATTGATCAACAAGACTTACGACAAAACACCATATGAGTTAATGATTGGGAGAAAACCAACTCTCAAGTTTCTTCATGTGTTTGGTTGTAAGTGTTTTATTCTGAGAGACTCGTCAGAGACAAGAGGGAAATTTGATAACAAGTTTGATGAGGAAATTTTCTTAGGATACTCTTTATCAAGTAAGACATATAGAGTGTATAACCTAATAACAAAGGTCATTGTGAAATCTATACAAGTAGTATTTGATGATAGCAAGATTCCAGGAATGATTGGTCAAAGACTACATGAAACTCTTAGATTTGAAAATGAATTGGATGCATAGAAGGACCTATCAGAGACTAATGAACAACCACTAGATGACTATGTCCCTTCAATTAATGAGGGGGAGTTAATGCTTGTGCATGAAGTACCAAGGGCTGATAATACACAAGAGACTGGTAATACAAATGCACAATCAGAGACTAATGAAACACCAGAGACTACTGAAGTGTGTTTCATTAGTCTCTGATTGTGCATTTGTATTACCAGTCAGAGACTAATAGCTTAGGGAGAGCTAACAATGAAGAAGTCACTAGTTTAAGGGGAGAAGTCTCTGAGCCAACAACTAGATTGAACTATGTTCATCTATATACTAAAGCCTCATCTTCAAAATTGAATTTGCCACCTACAAGACCATGGTTGAGAGACCACACACCAGATTTAATAATTGGAGATTTAGTGGAAGGAGTCAAGACAAGAAGTGCAACACAAAATGAGTGTCTTTATCTCAGTTTTCTGTCAAAAATTGAGCCAAAGAAAATTAAAGAAACACTTCAAGATCCTGACTAGGTAATAGCCATGCAAGAAGAATTGAACTAATTCATAAGGAATAAAGTCTGGAGACTGGTGCCCAAACTAATGAATAGATCAATAGTTGGTGCCAAGTGAGTCTTCAAAAATAAGTTAGATGAAGCTAGTACAATTACAAGGAAGAAAGCAAGATTGGTAGCAAAGGGTTATTCTCAAGAAGAGGGAATTAATTATGATGAAACCTTTGCACCAGTTGCAAGACATAATCTATAAGAATTTTTCTGGCATATGCAGCTTATGCAAACTTTAAGGTGTACCAAATGGATGTCAAGAGTGCCTTCTTAAATGGAAAGTTGGAAGAAGAGGTTTATGTTGAACAACCACCTGGTTTTATAGATTCCAAGTTTCCAAACCATGTCTATATGTAAGATAAAGCACTTTATGGCTTGAAACAAGCTCCCAGGGCCTAGTATGATACTCTCTCTCAGTTTTTAATTGAAAATAAATTTGTTAGAGGTATCATAGATAAAACTCTTTTTTATAGAAAACTAGTTTCTGACCTAATACTTGTGCAAATATATGTGAATGACATTATATTTGGGTCTACAAATGAAAATACTGTGTACAAAATTTTCAAAGCTAATGCAGTCTAGATATGAGATGAGTATGATAGATGAGTTAACATTTTTCTTAGGATTACAGATAAAGCAATCAACTGATGAAATTTTCATTAGTCAGTCTAAGTACATCAAAGACTTACTAAGAAAATATGATTTGGTTGATTGTACATCTGCAAAAACACCCATGACAATAACCACTAAGCTAGATGAGGATACTAAAGGAAAGAAAGTTGATATAACTAGCTATAGGGGCATGCTAGGCTCATTTTTATATCTAACTGCAAGTAGACCTGATATAAAGTTTGCTACATGCTTATGTGCAAGATTTCAAGCTGATCCTAAAGTCACATTTAATTGCTGTTAAAAGAATACTCAGATATCTAAAAGGTACCCCAAAACTTGTGTTATGGTATCATAAAGAGTTTTATTTTAAACTAATTGGCTATTCAGATGTTGGCTATGCAGGATGTAAGCTTGATAGAAAAATCACAAGTGGAAGCTACCAATTTCTTGGAGGCAGACTTGTTTCTTGGTTTAGCAAGAAACAAAATTCAGTTTCAACCTCAACAGCTGAAGCTGAATTCATTGTAGATGGAAGTTGTTGTGTTTAGATCCTGTGGATCAAAAATCAACTTCTGGACTATGGTATGTCATTATCCAAAATTCCCATTTATTGTGATAATACTAGTGTCATAGAAATAACTGAAAACCCTGTACAACAGTCAAGAACAAAACACATAGATATTAGGTATCACTTCATTAAAGAACATGTTAGTGAAGGTACCATTGAAGTACATTGGGTTACTAATGACAAGCAACTTGCTGACACATTCACAAAGCCTTTAGTTGAACCTACATTCACTAGGTTAGTCTATGAATTAGGCATGTTGAATTATGCTTCTAAAAATTGAGTAAAATCTTAAAAGCAAGTTCTTAGGATTCAAGAAGCTAGAATTTAATTTCTAGATTGCAGCTATTCTTAATGGACAGAATTTCAGAAGCTAGAATTTAATTTCTAGATTATAGCTATTCTTTTGAACAAAATTTAAGAAGCTAATAATCATTGAATTGATTGTTAGATAACTTTGGAAACAAAGTTGTAGTAGAGACTAAAGGATAAAAATAATAAGAACTAATCTTTTGTTTGTATTAAAAAAATTTAGTCTCTGATAGTTCTTTTTCACTAGTCCCCGACGAGTCAAATTGAACTATCGAAGACTAACAAAAAATTAGACTCTGAGAATATTGAGTGAGAGACTAAAATAGTCTCTAATAGTTCCTTTTCATTAGTCTCTGACTAGTCAAAAATGAACTATCGGAGAATAGCTAAAATTAGTCTCTGATAGTTGTTTTTCATTAGTCTTCGACTAGTCAAAAATGAACTATCGAAGACTAACTTAAATTATTCTCTGGTAGTGAACGAGACAGAGACTAATATAGTCTCTGTTAACTCATTTTAAAGAGGGCAAAATAGTAATTGGTTATATTATTTTTTTAATCTTTGAAAAACTGTTCATTATCTTTTGAATCGCAAACGTTTTAAAACTCTAATAAGGGCAAAATTAAACTCAACTGCAATTTTATACACTTAAAGAATTCTCTCTCTTTGATATATGTGCGATCTAACTACCTGCAAAAGAATTTTTTCAAGTTTTTCACAGGTATCATCAATGGCATCCAAGACTGTGTGCTTCAAGTTCGATGACTTCGACTTCATCAAAACCAACCACGGTGGAGTCTCCGACAAGAATGAATTTGAAGCACAATACCATCCCTTTGTAGAATTTCTAAAATATCAACGCTATCGTATGCCATTTATGAAGCTCCCACACAGGACGCTAAAATCATCACTATGATGTGGTCCACTGTTACCATCCAAGACGAGAGTGATGATTTTCTTGTGGTAACCTTTAAGTATGATAATGTTGTTTATACTATTGATCATGCAGTAGTTAATAATGCTTTACATTTACCTACCATGATGCATATGACTTACCTGCTTTTGATATGGAAATTTTAGATATGTTTAAAAACTTACACTATGATAAAAAAAATTGCATTAGTAGGTTCAATAACTAGACCCCATCTTAGGCAGGAATTGTCTCTATTTTTTGATATTATCACTAAAACATTCATGACTAAATGCAGTGGTTATGACGCCATCACTACACTAACACAACAGAGTGCATATAGTGTGTTGTATGATAGGCACATAAACCTAGGGCTGTTAATTCTGAAAAACTTGATGGCTAACCTTAAAACTAGTGATAAAAATAAAATTTATTGTGCTATATTTTTGATGATGATAGCTAATTATCTAATTCTTAACATAAAACATCACTGATTTGCAAGTTGTGCCAACTATTTTGCAGAGTGTTCCTATTTCCTTTCCTCCTATCATGAGATCAATTCTCATAGATAGGTATCCAAATCTTTACTCTTTGAACTTCTTTGAGGATCTTGAACAACAAATCAGAAAACCTGTTGATCCTCCAATAGCTACTTCACAACAACAATCTATAGCCCTTTCCACAGTTTCTCAAAAGACTATGGTTATAAAAACAAAGAAAGCCACAAAGTTACCCATCAAGAGAAATGAATAAAGGTGACAGTGAGGCCAAGGTAGTAAAAGAAGCTGCATATCCCTTTATATATAATTAGGGGCCAACCATGGGACAACCAATAAAGAGATGAGAACAAAAGAAAGAGGACACAAGGAGTGCACACAATGAGTCAATTCAAATTGATGCTCCTCAAATTTCTTTTCTTGAGGAGTAACCAACACTCTAATCTATACCATCTCCTACTTCTTCTCCTACTCTTGATTCTTCAGAACTTAATAGTTCAAATCTTCTTGATTTTTTCCAAGAAGAGCCAACACTCGTGGTTGAGCAATCATTAACCTTAAAGAGATCCCTAACCACCTCTATATTAAATGAACCCCATCTCCTTGGTGCCACAAATACTTTTTCTTTACCTCCTCCTTCTGCAGGACAGAGTGAAACCATCCATACGAGTGAGGTTGAGAGGATAATTAGTGAGAGTCAGGCTCCTGACCTGGAAAAAGAAGAGATGAGCCAACCACTTGAGGGTCAAGCTTTAGATAGCTTGGAAAAAGGAGAGGAAGAGAAGCTGGATGTCCAACTCTAAGAAAAAGGAGATGATGTGAGCAAGGATGAGATCCTTGAAAAAAATAAAAGAGAGACATCTACAGTCTCAGTAGGTGATTTTCTAAAACCTGTTGAGACATCCACCTCCACTGCAGCTCAAGTGTTCTCTGCATAACCAACAAATCAACAAATAAAGGAAACCGGGGGAAGCTCACAGCCAGGGGATGCAGCACTTCAATTGCTAGTCGATATGTCCAATTCAAACTTTGATGTCTTATACGAACTACAACAACATCAAGATCGGATATCAGTTATGAAGACCCAAGCTGCAAGTGACCTTGTGCATGTTGAGGATCAGGAAGATAATGTGGACGCTTGGCTAGATGTAAGCTACACAAATACTTTGGATGAGGCAGTTGCACAAGTTCGACAGAATTATTTGACCACCTTAGGGTCTGCTGCAGCTGAACTCACGCCCGGTGCAGTCTGTGAGGAGTTGATTAACACTGACAAGAAACATATGAAGTTCTAGCACTTCTTGATCAACGATCTCAAGGCTGCACTCCAAAATGTCGAGACTGGAATGGAGCTAGAGATAGACAAAATGAGAAGGTGCTATGAAGGCCATCTTCCCAAAAGAATGCTTAACTCAATTGAAATACGACTAAGAGAGCAGTCCACCATTGAGAGGAGGCTTCAAGCCCTAGAATCAAATGTCCAATCCATTCTGCAGAAACAAAATCAATTTTCCCTTGACATCCAAAACCTCACACAACTTCTCTACACAACAATTCCCACTCTGGCTACTACTCTTACCTCTCAAAATGCTGATGTCAAAAAGGGGAAGAGTAGTTAGGTACCACAAGAGAAAGAAATTGTTCCTGAGGATACAAGCTTGGCTAGCTTGATGGCTGAATTACAAAGGCTACAAACTGTAAACAAGGAACTTGATGCAGCCATCAAGACTAGTATCTCCACTAACTCAACAACTACAACAACAACAACAACAGTTCCTCCTCCTAGTGCAATAGCCCCAACCACCAATCAATACAAAGGCAAAGGCATCTTGGTTGTAGAACCAAAGTAGAAAAAGTCTATTCAACTAGGACAACCTAAGCTACTGGGTGATGCCATGAAAACTGCTTACTTTCCTACTCCAATAGAGTTGAAAGTGGATGGGAAAGTAGAGTTAGTTTATCCTTAAGAGCAAACATTGGTTGAAGCTGATGCATTGTATGCTCAACAATTACAAAAGGAAGAGGAGATGGCAGCAGCAATGGAGAAGGAAGCAGCAAAGAAGAAGGCAACAACAGTAAAGAGAACAAGAGCTCAAAAGTCTGCAGAGACAAGAAAGAGAAATAAGGAGATTGAGTAGGCTGAAAAGAGTGCCAGAAGGAAGCCAGTGATGAGTGAGTCTAAGAAGAAATCTGAAACTGCTTTGGTAACTGTGTTTGAAACTCAAACATCCAAACCAGTTCCAAGTAGTAAAATCTACAAGATTGGAATGACCAATACATCAGAAATTAAAGAAGCTTTTAAGAAGAATGTTGAGGCCATCAATCTTGAAAAGGATGGATATGACAAGGAGTATCTCAAAGTCATTCAAAAAGATGGAGAGACTCTACAACTAAATAAACCAAGCCTAGAGATGAGGTCATTCAAAGATCAGAACATAAGTTTGAAATTGTACAGAAGCTGCAAGAAAGGAAACATATATGTGGAAATACTGGAGATGGTGTCAATGATGCTCCTGCTCTAAAGAAAGCAGATATCGGCATTGCTGTATCTGTTGCTATAGATGAGTGATTGCTGTCTATTGTACCTGAAAATTATGTGCTAAACTTGGAATTTAGAAGAGAGATCCAGAAGGAACTTGAAGATATGGAGAAATTGGTTAAACTGCCACAAGTTCAAATGCCTCCACTTGCTTTTGGATTACTTTATGAGAATTTTCATGGAGACATTGTTTTCTTTGACTATGACAAACAGATCAATAAAGCAAGTTTAGGTGAACTTGAAGGATTCATTGCCTTACTCAAGGATTTAATTGATGAAAATGAGATCAAGTTCAGGAAGTTGCTAGAAGAAAAGGTTAAAGAAATCAACAAGAAAAAGAAGAGCTAAAGTTGCAGCTAAATCTTTTTTTAAATAAGAAGCCAGACTTAAAGGATTTAAACCTGAGTCTTGGTGAAGCTAAATTTTAGGATCAATGGTCTTAGTTCAGGTACATTTGTAATTAACACATTCTTTAAATTTTTGTTTCTAAGACTATTCTTGTAATTTTGGGTTTTGATATCATCTTTAACCTTGATTTATGTTTATCACTTTGATAATCATAAATAAGGGGAAATTGTTAAGTTTTATAACATTTGATGATGATTGTATTTAGAATACTTAGAAATACAAATGTACAGTTAGTGCTAGTTTATAGTAATTGAGTTTTTGTAATTGGTAGTTTACTCTTTGATTATTGTAATATATTTTTCATTAGAAAGTAAGTCAATTTGTATTGTAAGAGACTACCAGAACTGCATTGGAGAATTCAACAAAGTTAGAGATTATGTTTAGTCTATTAAGGACTAACTGCCAAATATTGAAGATTTAATGAAGTTAGTCAAGTCTATTAAAGACTAAGGCTAAGCTTATCGAAGACTACAAAACAAGCCTATCAGAGACTAAGCTTGAGCTATCAGAGACTAATCTTAAGTTGTTGGAGACTAAGCATACTTGACCAGAGACTATTGTTGAAGCTATCAGGTATTAAAGTGAAGGTTACTCTCTGATGCAGTACAGAGTTCTAACTCAATTAGAAGTTAACTTCGACATGGACAAAGAAGTTATGTTAAAGACGAAGCTGGTTAGGAGATATACCAAAGTTGTATTTTTTTTGATTATAAAATAATGAGAGTTACTATTCAGATTGAATATAGGAAATCATTATCGAATAGGATTATAAGTTGAATTACGATTCAGAATCAGTAGTTGTAATTGATTTTACAGAAATCCTAAAAGCTGTATGTTTTCATAGATTTGTATATATACGGTACAAAAAATTGAAGTTGACAATCAATTATGATTATTAGAGTTTGTAATCAATTGTCAATCAATAAAAACAATTGTTTATAAATTTGTATTGTTCTTTTTATTTCGCAAATTATATTATTTTAAAGAACAAGAATTTGAAAAGATTCATAGAACTTGTATTCAACCCCCCTTCCCTTCTACAAGTTCTAGGCTGTCTTACTAGGACAAGTGGTACCTCCTCACCTTTTTCCAGACACAAAGTCTAACTCTCATTTTGTATTCTATCATGCTCACTATAAATATGAAATCTTTCTATTGTAGGTGATTTGGAGTGGTGTAGGAAATGTTATCAGTGATTGTCTTCATTAGTGGATGCTTGGGAAATAACAGTTGTATTATCCACTGATGAGTTGAAAGCTGCTATTGGTGTTTCAATTACAAGAATTCACTTCTCTAATGATTGAACTATCAAAGAATCTGAAACCAATGGAATTAATAGGCTTCCATTGTTTCTAAAGAAATATCAAGGAGAGAAGAATAAAGAATCAGAGTATAGAATTGAGTGTTGACTGTTCTTCTTGAATATAGAAAAGAGGAGCAACAATTTGAGACTCTATGTGTGCACTCTCAGTGATAAGTTGATCATTGCTCAGAACCTGTTTCTTTTTCTTCCTCTAAAAGGTATTTAAAAATGTGATCATGGTAGACTCAAATACATGTATCCTTAGAGATGGACTATTTTCAATAGATACAACCTTTTGAGAGGTTGTACTTAGAAATGTGCTTTTCCTTTTAGTCTCAATATCCTTTTGAGAGAATATTAAGTAGTCTCCAAGGGTTCTCATTGTTCCTTATTTCTTCCTTATAACTACCTCTGAATGCTCACCCTCCCCTCATCTATTGTTGGTTATGGTTATTTTCTTTGTACAACCTTTATATTTGAGAGATAGAGGAGGTGACTTTTATTATAGACTTGTATTTAGAGGGTTTTGATACTTGGGCAGAAGAAGTTGAATCACTGCTAACATCCTTGATTATAGCAGAATTAGAAGAAATAAAGAGTAAAGTAACAGAGAGTTAAAAAAACCCTGAATCAGCTATTACAAGATCCTCAAATAGATGATGAACAATAAGCATAAGGAATCTTGCATAGTATATTAGTTTCTTTACTATATATATAATCAGGGGGTAATTATCCACTGACAATTAAACTGTGGGAGGATAATTAGCCACTACTGCATTATCATCAGTTGATAATTATCCTTAATAAAAATAATTATTGACTAATTCTTCTCAGCATGATTACCTGTTGATCAATTAATTTGTCAAAAGATAACTCCTACTATTTTAATCAGCTGTTAATTAGTTTTTGGTAACTAAGTCATCAGAAGATAATTAACTACTGCTATTGTTAATCAGTCTAGCATAAAATTCTCAAGATTTTATTCACCAAAGTTGAGCATACCTAACTCACTTACCAACCTATTGAAGGTGGATTCATCCAATGGTTCAATGAATATGTCTGTAAGATACTTCTGACTGGGAACAAAATGAAGTTCTATTGTACCATTCATCACATATTCTCTGATAAAGTGGTACCTGATGTCTATGTGCTTTGTTCTAGAGTGTTGCACAAGATTCTTTGTAATGGAAATAGCACTGGTGTTGTCACAATAAATAGGAATTTGATTATACACCATACCATAGTCCATTAGCTAATTTCTTATCCATAAGATCTGAGCACGACAACTTCCAGCATCAATGTATTCAACTTTAGCTGTTGAGGTTGACATATAATGTTGTTTCTTGCTAAACCATGACACTAGTTTGCCTCCGAGAAATTGACAGATTCCTGTTGTGCTTTTCCTGTCTATTTTGCAACCTGTATAATTTGCATTTGAATAGCCTATTAGTTTGAATCCAAATTCTCTAGGATACCAAATGCCAAGATTTTGAGTACCCTTGAGATATCTGAATATCCTCTTAACAATAATAAAATGAGATTCTCTAGGATCTGCGTGGAATCTAGCACATAAACAAGTTGAGAACATTATATCTGGTCTACTTGTAGTGTAATATAAGAGTGAGCCTATCATGCCTCTATAGTTTGAAATATCAACCTTTTTACCAGTTGAGTCTTTATCAAATTTAGTGGTTGTTGCCATAGGAGTTTTAGAAGGTTCAACATCCTGTAAATTAAATTTCTTTAAAAGGTCTTTTACATACTTTGTTTAACTAATGAAAATTCCATCAGTGGTTTGTTTAACTTGTAAACCTAAAAAGAAAGTTAATTCTCCCATCATACTTATCTCATATCTACTCTACATAAACTTAGCAAACTTAGAGCATAAACTCTCATTAGTAGAACTAAATATAATAACATCAACATAGACTTGAACAAGTATTATATGACCAACATGTTTTCTATGAAATAAATTTTTATCTATGATACTTCTAGTCAATTTATTTTCAATTAAAAATTGAGATAGAGTATCATACCATGCTCGTGGTGCTTGTTTAAGTCCATAGAGTTCTTTGTCTAACTTGTAAACATGATTGAAAAATTTTTGGTCTTCAAAGCCAGGAGGTTGCTGGACATACACCTTTTCTTTTAGTTTCCTATTCAGAAAGACATGCTTTACATCCATCTGGTACACTTTGAAATTTGCATGAACAACATAGACAAGAAATATCTTGATTGCTTCCAATCTTGCTACTGTTACAAAGGTTACATCATAGTCAATCCCTTTTTATTGTGAATAACCTTTTGCAACAAGTCTGACCTTATTCCTTGTCACTGTACCAGCTTCATCCAGCTTGTTTTTAAAGTTCCATTTAGTACCAATGATAAATTTATTCCTTGGTTTTGGCACTAGTCTCCAGACTTTGTTTCTTGCATGGAAATCACCTAATCAACATATTGTAATGTCTTCTCAACCTTTTTAGGTACAATCTTGGATAGAAAGTTGAGGTATAGGCATTCATTCTGAGTAGCACTTCTTGTTGTTACATATTTAGTTGGATCTCCTATAATCTACTCCATATGATGACCTTTTGTCCATTTTATTTGTGGAGGTAATCTTCTTGTAGTAAAAGCTTCATCATTGGAATTTCCTCCATGGTGTTCAGTGCTCTCAACTCCAGAGAAAGCTCCCACTGCATTAGGGCTCAAGTCAAGGATTAAATTATCCCCTAATGGTGCATTCCCTGATGAATTATCCCCTTTTAGAGCATTCCATGATCTGTTGTCCAAGAGATTTATTCTATCAACTGAAGGGGCTTCTAGATGACTTGGATTGACATCAGGGATTACTAGATTCTCTATTGATTTACACACATCAGCTTCATCATTTCATAATCTGATGAGTCAATTTCAGCATCTTTTGACTCATCTTCATTTTCAAACCTTAGCTTGTCATGGCTTCCATCTGTATCATCATGCATTCCTTCAATCTTTCTATCATCAAAGGCTACATGTACTGATTCCATAACTATGTGAAGTCTAAGGTTGTAAACTCTATATGCTTTGCTTGTCAATGAATATCATAGAAAAATTGACTCATCAGTTTTAACATCAAACTTTCCTACGTTTTTTCCTTGACTCTTGAGAACAAAGCATCTACAACCAAATATATGAAGAAACTTAAGTGTGAGTTTTCTACTTGTCATGAGCTCATATGGAGTCTGTTAATGAGCATTTACTATTATTTATCTTTTTTAATGAAACAAGAAGCAGAGATAGCTTCAACCCAGAAGTAGGTAGGTAAATTAGCTTCTTTAAGCATGGTTCTTACAACTTCAACCAAGGTCCTATTTTTAATTTCAACAACTCTATTTTGTTGAGGAGTTCTTGGAGCTGAGAAGGTATGTGAGATGCCTTTTTCCACATAAAACATCTCAACTATTAAATTCTTGAATTCAGTCCCATTGTCACTCCTTAAGGCCTTGACTTTTTCACCAGCTTCAAGTTCTATCTTTTTAATGTGAGTAATAATCAGCTGAGGAGCTTCATCCTTGGTATGTAGATACTTAACCCATGAGTATCTTGAGTAGTCATCAACAATTACAAATGCATACCTTTTCTTGGATATAGACATCACATTAACATGACCAAGTAAATCCATGTGTATTTGATGAATTGGTCTTATTAATGATTATGCTTCTTTCTTTTGAAG
The DNA here is from genome assembly GCA_014636745.2 of Centella asiatica. Taxonomy (NCBI): domain Eukaryota; kingdom Viridiplantae; phylum Streptophyta; class Magnoliopsida; order Apiales; family Apiaceae; genus Centella; species Centella asiatica. The sequence goes on from CM025782.1 coordinate 1,867,760, forward strand.
GAAATCTTCTTCTGTTTTCCCTTCTGACAAGATCCATAAAGATCATTTTGAGAAAATTCAAGTTGTGGTATTCCTATCACTAATCATTTTCTTACCAAACTATTGATACTTTTGAAGTTTTGATGAGATAACTTCTTGTGTCATAACCAACTTTCATCTACTGATGCTTTGCTGTAAAAGTATGTGTATTGACCTTCTTTTGTTGAGCAGAAGTCAGCTATGAATACTTTCTCTTTTCTGACTCCAGACAATATAACATCTCCAGTCTTTATGTTGCTTATAAGTCATTGTTCATCCTTAAAAATAGCTTGATAGCCTTTATCATAGAACTAACTAATACTAAGTAGATTGTGCATTAGGCCATCAACCAAAGCTACATCTTTAATGATGAAATTTCTATGAATTACTTTGCCATATCCCATAGTGTATCCAATGTTGTCATCTCCAAATGACACTTTTGGGCTAGTTTTCTCCTCAAACTGTGATAGCAAAGACTTATTTCCAGTCATGTGTCTTGAACAACCACTATCCAAGTACCACAACTGCTTCTTCTTCTTACCTTGTACACACATTTAAACTAGTTAAATCTTTTAGGAATCTAAGTCTGCTTGGGTTTTGATTTAACAATTTTAATCATAGGCTCAGTTTTAACATTTACTTGCTTTCACACCTTTTTCACTGATGTAGAAGTGTCTACCCTTTTCTTAGGAGGACAAGTTTGAGCCCTAGATCTTTGAAGAGATCTTTTTCTTTCTTCAAAATTGTTATTATTATAGTTATGTATGTTATAATGATTATAATTAAGATGTGCATGCATATTATGAAGAGGATAAGCATGATACTAATTATTGTATGCATTGTAGGAAATAGAGGGTTGCCTAATGTAACCGCCATAAGGATAAGACATTAATTGAGGTGGCATCATGCATACAAGTGGTGGATAGAAGTTTTCAACAGGAATTGTTCTTTTAGGAAGTTTAGTGCAGTTAATTGCAAGGTGGTTGGTGTTCCCACACTTGTGACATCTCTTTGTAGGAGCATTAGGTATTGGTGCATAATTACTATATTTGTTAATACCTAATTTACCATTCGTGTTCTTCTTAGGTTTAGTTATTGAGATGCTTTCTAACTTCTCCTTTAACTATTTATTAGTAAGCAAGCCAATATGTGAATTTTCTTCACAGGTTCCAAAGTTTTCTTCACATATGTGAATTTTACAACTTTAGAACTCTCATCTCTCTCAGTCTTAACAAGTTTCAAAAATTTTATTGGTTTTAATTTACCTTCTAATTTAGGCTCTGTCCTAGCTTCTTTATTTATTTCTTTACCTTTATCAGTGGTGATGGGTTGTTCACCAGCTGATACAATAATGGGTATATCTAAGTATTCTAATCCAGCTTTTTGATTAGGATTTTGTGAGTTTAGAAGATCCTGCACTTTATGTGAGGATTGTGTCCATTGTTTTATCTTATCTTGTTCAGCCTTGAGTTTTTTAGTAAGATATTCTTCTCTTTTCAAGGCATTATCAAGATATCTCTTAGCATTAAGAGCTTCAGTTTTGGCCTATTCTAAATTTAACAATTCAGATTCTAAGAAAGTATTTATCTTTGAAAGAACATTATTGGTCTCAGTAATCATATTGTTTTCTTTTGTACGAGATCTTAAACTACCATGCAAGTCATAAACCTCTTTGACCATTTCTTGAATAGTGGCATCACATTTATTCTTAGAGACATAAGAAACATTAAAGTTCTGTACCTTAGCTGCTAATGAGCTCTGGGATTCAACTTTTTCTCTAGAATTTCTTGAGGATTTATCCATTAAAGCCACATTTACAATCTCTTTCCCAACATCAAATTCATCTGAATCCACCCAGTCCTTGCCTTCAGCTATAATGCCTTCCCTTTCTTTTTAATAAGATCAAAGGACTTTTTCTTGTAGTCCACCTATTCAGACTTGTACTCCATGTTCTTCTTATCATCTTTGGGCTTCTTACATTCACTGGCAAAGTGACCAGTCTCATTGCAGTTATAGCACCTGATTTTGGATTTGTCAATCATGGTTAATTGACTTGGTTTGGAAGCAAATGATGTTGATAATGATGAGCCCTTCCTGAACTTTCTTCCTCTTTAAAACCTCACGTTCTTAAATTTCTTAGCAATATAGGCCAAGCTTTCATCAATCTCATCTAGCTCCTCAAGTGTATAAATCTTTACTTCATCTTCTTTAGCATCACTCTCTTCTTTTTCCTCATCATTAGATTCATTTTTCTCAATGGATACCTTCATGTGACCATCAAGCTTCTTTTTATTTGGTTCTGCAGTCAATGCAACAAATTTTTCTTTGGAGTGTTGCTTATTCCATTGTTGGATTTCCAACTCATAAGTCTTCAAGTTTCCATATATCTCATCCAGTATTAGAAGACCTAGATCCTTGTTGGCTTCTTTGATGGCAGTAGTCTTTGGATCCCAATGTCTTGGAAGAGCTCTCAGGAATCTGTGATTTTCTTGAAGCATTGAGTACTCCTAGCCATAGGTAGATAGATCGTTTATTAATTTGATGAATCTCTCATATAGATCATCAAGAGATTCACCATCCTTGGCAATGAACAACTCATATTGTTGAATCAGTAAGAGTTGCTTGTTTAACTTGATTTGGTCATTCCCATCACATAGGACAGTGAGCTTCTCCCACACCTTTTTGGATAATTTGCACTTCATAACTTTGTATAGAATGTTGTTATCAAGTGATGTGATAAGGATATCTCTGTCCTTCTTATTTTTGGCAACCTCTTCCTTCTCTGATTGAATGTAATCTTTTGGAGTCTTTACTTCATATTTTTCTGATGCAGTGACTCCTTTAAAGGTGAAACCAAGAACACTATTCTTTATTTATAGAGAACCTTTTTCAATAATCTCCAAGTATTGGTCATCATCTTTTGCATCAAGATAACTTAAGATCCTTTGTTTCTAGAATGAGTATTCGCCCTTCCTGAATTGTGGAACTTTGGTATTGTCCAATGAATTACTCATGATCACTAGATTGAATTAATCTAGAACAACTCTAATACCAATTGCTTGTCTAGTGGAGTAATTGTGTGTGGGGGGTGGGGGGGGGGGGGGGGGGGGGGGGGGGTTGAATACAATTTCTAACTTTTTCTTGAATTAAACTGATATGATCAATCTAAAACTCAAAAATAGTTATATCACCTTATTGATATAATAAAATAATTAAAACAGTAAAACAAATATCAAGATATGAATAACAATCAACAATAAGTAATTTTATTGTCAATTAATTTAAATCTTTACAACTCTTTCTGGTAGTGATTACCAGCTGCTGCCTAGAAAGTAATACTAGCTTTTCGAGTTCTAAGAACTTGCTTCTCTTTCGGTAAATCAATTACAGCTGCTAGCTCTCAATATGTACAGAGATGTATTTGATGCTCTGAGTTGTTGTTTATATGTTCTCAGTTGTGTTTTTACCTCAGCTGTTCTGTGTCTATTTATAGACACAACTCCATTGTTCTCTAAGCTTCTTCTTTGAGTTGCCTCCAAAAATATCTTTAATGTTCTTGGGTAATTGTAGCTCGGTCACATAACTTCTCTTTTGCATGACCTTCCTTGCACACCAATCTGTCATGTAACTTCTCTGGTACATACTCTTTTCTTATTGCACTAGCTCCCTTATTTTACTCTTAGAGTTCTCAAGATAAGTTATCTCTGTAACATCTGAATTTGTATAACTTATCCTCTTTGAGCTTCTTTGGTTATTATTGGACTAGCTTCCATATTTTTCTATTCAAGTTTCTATAAGTTATCTTTGTAGTTTTCACACTTGCAGCTTTATACCTATGTATGTATATGTATAACTTATCTCCTTAAAGCTTCTTTAGTAGTCAATCTCTCTTATTGGACCACCATCTTTATTTTAATTTCACAGCCCCAACTTAGTTACTGGACTGTGCAGTCAGCCATATGTCATCTTCAATTCACTGATCATTTCTGATGAGTTAGTCTCTGATGCATTTTAGGAGTCTTTGTGCAGTTTCAATAATAGTCTCTGATAGAACAATCCTTAGACTCTGATAGGTTATATCTTAGCCTTCGATAGACTAATTTCTTAGTCTCCGATAATACAATTCTGAGTTGAGTTGTAGAATTGTTTTGAGCTTTCATTTGTTGGTACAGACCATCATTCCTTGTAGAGACATTGTATTTTAAGTGGATAACATCCTCTGATGATGTGTTATACCTGAAAATGTTATTATCCACTGCTGAACTTATTCTACAAATCATCCCCTGATGATTCTTCTGATGAAGAAATTGTCCCCTGACGATTTCCTCTAATGAAGAAATTATCCCCTAATGAAGAAACTATCACCTAATGAATGAATTATTCCCTAATAGCTTATCCACTGATGAAGGAATTATCCCCTGATGAACAAATTTTCCCCTGAGAGTTTATGCACTGATGAGGGAATTATCCCCTGATGCAGTTTGTTGATGCACCCTTGCTTATATTAATATTGCTTAAAAAATTATATTTAACTGATATAAGAATTGATGATGTAATATAGTCATTGCTTATATGATGTAAAAGGATTTAAAAAAATATCCAACTTGTTAGGTGAATATATTCTACTAGTTAAGCAAAGATTTTGATCACAATGAAGACTCTGCTCATCAATCAGGAAGGATGTTGAAGATATGAAGAATATTTCAAGGACACTCCTGATTAGAATGGAAATAAGCAAGGACTGATATAGCAAGATCCCTTACCTTGATCCAAGCAAGATTGTCAGAAAAAGATCTAACTTTTGTCCTGCTTAGTCAAACTTTTAGAGAGTTTTTCAAAAAGCACTAGAAGACAAAATAACGGCTATCTTTTTGTACTAAGTAAGGAACAACTGTAAAGGTACAAGTCACTATCAAGACAGTACAACTCCAACGGATCTATTTCCAATTCTCAATGGATAGATTTTTGGAGTAGTATAAATAGGAGTCATAAATTTCATTTATGATATCTGAACAACCAAGAAATTGCTCTGACAGTCTAACATTCTAAGAATTCAGCAAGACACAAATTCAAGTTTGAACAAGTGCTATCTAATCTGCTCAACAAGGAACTTATTGCTTAGAGATAGCAAGTTAGATACTTCATCTGCTATTAGTCTATGTGACTATCTGGTCTAAGTGACCCAATGTATTTTTGGACTAAGTGTCTTGCTGCTTATTATTCTGTGTGAACATTTTTAGTGAGTGACTTCTCAAGTAAAGAGAAGAAGAATGAAGTAGGCTTAGACTGAACCACTATAAAAATTCTCCTGCTTACTTTACTTTACTACTTATCTTTTATATTGCTCATTTTATTTATCCTTACTTTGCTCAGTCTCTGCTAAACTCATTTAGCAAATACTTACTGACATTGCTCCCTTAAGACATTGTTCTCAAAACTAAGGGGTTCTTTGCTAAATTTAGCTGCTAATTCTTTTTAAAATATTATAAGAAAGTTTATTTTAATAAGCAAGAAGTGTTTTAAAACTACAAAGTTTATAAGCAAGACTTAAATTTTGAAAAACAATATTCAACCCCCCCCCCCCCCCCCCCCACCTCTTCTAGTATTTTTCCCTTTGGGACCTAACATAGTTCATCAATCTTCAAGTTTAGTGTTCATCAATCTTCAATCTTCAAGTTCAGTTCATGCTGCTGCAGAATATCCTCTTATGGCTGATGTGATGAGTTATCCTCTGAGTTATCTATTGATGCACATTATGTCAGAGGATACCTTCCACTGGTTTGTCTATTATCCACTGATGAACAGTTTACACTGTCAGGGGGATAAAAGTTAGACAAAACCAGTTACACTTTTAGTTTTAGTACAATTTGTAAACTCTAACAATTCTAAGTATTATACATCATCATCAAATACTATAATTCCTAACAACATCTAAGTGAAGTAGTTGGAGCGACATAGAGTTTGAATTTTCATTTTTACCTGTGAAAGATTCTTTTGTTTTCTTACCAAATTGGAGAACTCTACAAGGTTTTTCATTTTCAAAAGTGAACTTTGGTAAACTTTTAACTAAATCTTTATAAACAAGTTTTGAAATTGTTTTAAAATTTAATTATGAAAGTCGCTTATGCCATAACCAACTGGACATTTCCATAACCAACATGGCGTTTTAGTAGGAGTTAGGTTAACTAAGTTCACAACACAAACATTTCCTTTCCTTAGTCTAGTAAGCTTCACAGAATTTGTTTGAAAGTCTCTTACTTGACATTGATTGTCCAAAAAGGTGACTTGATGCCATTTTTCACATAGCTGTCTTATGCTGAGTAGATTATGCTTCAATCCTTGAACATATGCTACCTTGTTGAAAGAGATCACCCAATTTCTTGTTGTGTCATACCCCTTAGTCAATCCACAACTATTATTGCCACATGTTGCTGTAGGTCCATCTTTATCTTTAAAATTTGTGAGCATGGCAAGATCTCTTATCATGTGCCTTGAGCATCCATTGTCTAAGTACCATATCTTATCGTTGCTAATGACCTACAAAATTAAGCAAGATTACTTTGGTACTCAGTAAGACTTGGGTCCATATAGGTTAGTACCCTTGGGAACCCAAACTTGTTTCCAATGTTTATAAGACCTATCAGTATAGTATGGATCCTAAAGACAAAAAGATGATATATGTCCAACCCTATGGCAATTATAACATCTTAAATGCTTCATGTTATGATATGTGTGTTGCTTACCTCTTCCCTTGGGTTGATAATTATAACATATGTGATTTTCTTACATATTCCTTGTTGAAATTTGATCTCCTTGCTGAATTTTTATGATAGGCAGTAGATTTGTGAGCTTTGCTGATTACATCACCTTTTGATGGTTTTTTAGTAGGGCCACATCTCTTTTGCTTATGATGAACATCAACAGGGTAATTGTTTTTCAGCAGGTAACATTCTTGTTACCTTTAAAAGGTGTATGAAATTCACACTCTACTGAGTGAATGGAGAGAGTTCTGTTGATAGACTTAGCTTCATTGTCTGCAATACCACTTTCAACAGGAACTTCACAAGTTCCTAGACGAATGCCACTTCTATCTAACAAACTTCTCTGGTTTTTTAGCAAAGGTAAGCATTCGAAGTGGTGTTGTTCCAAGTGGAGATTGTTTTAGTTAATTCCTCAACTTAGGAGGTTAACGTAGACTCTCTCTCTCTCTCTTGAGATGTCTTCTTAGCAAATGTCTCTCAGCCTCTACTAATTTGAAGTCTAAGTTGTTTTCTTTTAATGAACTTAGTTTAAGCAATAGTTAAGACTTCTCATGTTCGAGTTGTGAGGAGTCTGCTGAAGCGCATCTCAGCAATCTTCGATATCTATATCATTGAGTTGTGTTATCCTTAAGTAGACTTCGTAACTCAGCTTTAGTAAGGTCAAGGGAATTAAAGTCAAATACCTCACACAAGTTAACTTCTTTGCTGATATGATCATCTTCCTTGGCCATTAAGCAAAGGTATGCAACCGCTGCTCCATGAGAATCTTCCTCAGAGTCTGATTCACTGTCACTCCAAGACTTTTCAGCAATGAGTCCTTTTTCTTTTCTTTCATTCTTTTGATGATAGTATTTCTTCTTATAGTAGTCCTTTCCTTTGCCTTTATCTTGTGGAGACCTTCTATCATCCTTTGTTGAGTCCCTTTTAAGTAGACAATCAACCACAAAGTGACCTAGCTTTTTGCAGTTATAGCTCCTTTGCTGAATCTCTTTTGCTTCCAATATTTCTTCTGAAGCTTTTGCCTTAGTCTCTTCTAAGGAATTTTTTGAACTTCCTTACTAATAGGTTCATGTCCTCGTCACTATCAACAGATTTTGATTCAGTTTATACTAATTCCCTTAAAGTTTCAACAACAGCCTTCAAGGCTACTCCTTTGTCTCTTCTTATGTTCTCTGTTATCATTGCTTCTCATTGAGCAACCTTCATTTCATAGGTCAAAAGATTTCTATAGAGCTACTGAAGGTCCGTTTGGTGTAAATTTCTAATTTCCTTCACAGCGGTGGTTTTTGGATCTCATTCTTTTAGAAGAGCTCTCATGAACTTTAGATTTATATCTTTCTTTTCATAGATCTTTCCATAAGCTTTTAGAGAGTTCAAAAGGTCTGTAAATCTTTCGTATATGGAGGTAAGAATTTCTCCATGTTGCTAAGTGAACATTTCATATTGCTGAATAAGCAAAGATTGCTTGTTCTCTCTAACTTCTGTTGTTACTTCATTTAGAACTAGCAATGCATCCCAAATTTCTTTTGCTGGTGTATAGTTGGACACGATTTCAAACATCTCTTCATCCAATGCCATGAACAAAATGTTCATTGCTTTCTTGTTGTAATTGACCAATTATTTTTCTTCATCAGTCCACTTTGGTTTGGACTTGGCAATCATTTTGTTTGGATCCTTTGAATCAATTTTCTTAGTTATGTATGGTCCATTCTTTATTAATTTAAAGAGTTCTTCATTTATTGCATCCATGTATACTTGTATTGTTAGCTTCTGATTCCCGAATCTATCTCTTGTGCACAATGGGGGCTGCCACTGTATGAGTCAATTCTTTGTGCCATCTTTTGGACCTTCTTGAGCTATAAATCTAGACAAAAAAGAATTAAGCTTTGATACCACTTGTTACGTCCCAAAGGAAAATGCTATAAGGGGGGTTGACTAGAATTTTCAATTTTCACTTTGCTTAAAAACATTTTTGTTAAAAAAAACCTCTACCTTGCTTAAGTAAGGTTTGAGAAAAGTTAGTTAAAATTTTGAAGGCAGCGAAATAAGAAATCCCCTTATAAGTATTTTGAGACAAACAAGTAATATTTAAGCAAGATAACAAATATAAGCAAGGTAACGAAAATAAGTAAGAGATGAGACAATATTTTTATAGTGGTTCAACAACACTTACATCCACTCTTCTTCTCTTCTTAGTTAAGAGAAGACACTCACTATAAAAGTTCACACAGAACTTAGTTATACAAGGACACTTAGTCCACTTTTACAATCAGTCACTTAGACCTTACTTAAGTCACATAGACTTTTGATTAAGTCATACAGGCTTCTAAGTCACTTTGACTTCTCTAAAGATATATAAAATCTTGTTTGCTAACGTTCAAATAAAACTCTTTGTTGAGTAGATAACCAAAAGTCTATTCAAGCTTGTGAGCATAATTGCCTTGCTGAAAGTTTTAGGATGTCAAAGCGTTTTCTTGGTTGTTTGTTTATCATAAATGAAATTTATGACCGTATTTATAACTTCTCCAAAATATGAATGTTGCTAATTTGAAACAAAACTATTGGAGATTTGTACTTGCTAGCTATTGTTTTGTCTTGTACTGATCTTCAAGCAGTAGTACAAATATTTGGCCATCAGAGGATATTTGAGTATCTGAGGATATGAATGTTGCTAATTTGAAACAAAACTATTGGAGATTTGTACTTGCTAGCCATTGTTTTGTCTTGTACTGATCTTCAAGCAGTAGTACAAATATTTGGCCATCAGAGGATATTTGAGTATCTGAGGATATTTGTCTATTGGAGGATAATTGCCCATCAGCTGACAATTGTCCATCAGCGGATAATCGTCCATCAGCTAATAATTGTCCATCGGCTGATAATTTGTCCATCAACGGATAATTATCTATCAGCGCATAATTGGACATCGACGGATAATCGTCCATCAGCAGATAATTTGTCTATTAGCTGATAATTGTCTATCACCTGATAATTTGTCCATTAGTGGATAATTGTCGATCAACGGATAATTGGCCATCGGTGGATAATCATCCATCAGTTGATAATTTGTCAATTAGCGGATCGTTGTCTATCAGTGGATAATTGGCCATCGGCGGATAATCGTGCATCAACTAATATTTGTCCCTCAACGGCTAATTGTCTATCAGCAGATAATTGGCCATCGGAAAATAATCGTCCATCAACTAATAATTTATCCATCAGCTGATAATTTTCTATCAGCGGATAATTGAGTTGAGTCTGATACATCCTTGCTTTGTTGATGAAATCTTGCTGATGATTAACCTTGCATAAACTAGTTTTGCTTAAAACTACTTTGCATAAAATCCTCATAACAAGTATGATTTTATTCTAAGTTCTTTTACAACATTTCAAGCAAAGATTATATTACATCATCAATTTTCACATCATCAATTTCAAATAAACGTTAAGTATAAATACTTTAAATGGTGCATGTATGCAAGGGTTGACTTAACATGAACAATGGATGACTGCGAGAAGGAATGCTTATCTAATGGCGTTAATTGCCATGGTGCATTTCCCAATTGGATTGGATCATTTTGACATAGTCATGGCTAATGTTGTCAAAGAAATGAGAAAGGGCCAGACAGTTATACCTATAGTTTTAAAAATCAGACTGGACCAGTCGGTTGGACCGATTGAACTGGGAACCGATGTTTAAATTGGCTTGGCTCACAAAAAATACCAGATAAGCAAAAATATTGGTGTGAATAGGATAAATCAGGCGATTTTTTCAAAAACCGACTAACAAAACGGATTTTTCAGAAAACCGGACCGAATTTTTTAAATGATAAAAATGATTTTTAAAAAATATTAATTCATGTTTTTTAATCTATAACAAACTAAATATGTAATTCACTTATTAACACCACTATATATTCATTAAAAATAACAATTAACATTTGAAATATAAAAATTTTAGTATAAGTGAGTGGTAATAGTCAAAATTAATTTATCATATTCTATTAATTATTGTACTAATTAATTTTGCATAGTAAATAATTAAAGCAATTAGTTATTAGACTCAATTATATATTTAAAACATAGTTATAATTTTATTTTGGTAGAGTAAACTAAAAGTTAAGTATATAAAATTAGTTTCACATATATAATAATAAAAATTCAGCTCAAATGGTTGAACCACTAAACCGTTAAACCAATGTCTCGACCGGTTTAATGTCCGATCCGGTTTTAAGAACTATGATTGTACCCATGATGATAGCCGAAACTCTCAGTTCCTTGTCACATTGTAGAATAAACCCCAAAGCAAGGTTTGTAGGAAGCTCCGTTTTGCTATACATATGGACTATGTGACACTTCACGCCTCAGATTGTGAAAATGAAGAAATGGTGGTTCAAGAAAGACATCTAGCTATCGATAATGGCCCCGATATTGTACAAATCAAGAAAAATGGGAATCATTCTTTGATATGGTGACCATAAAGTACATGTTGGAGTGTCCTAGAGAATTCATTTGGAAAGTACCAGACTTAGAGTTTATCCCATTGGCAAATTTGAAAGTGATGATACCATATTTTGCTGCATCAATAATGGCCCAGTTTATAGTAGTTTGCTTTATCAGAAATGGTAACTCTAGAAGAGTTTAATCAGATGCAATGATAACGGAAGAAATGAAGCTCATGATAACACAAATGTCGACCTTCGTTTAACAAAATATTCCCAAGAAAGAAGTAGGAGGAGCGTTGATTAATGGAGGTTCTTCTTTGAACATTTATCCTTATGAGACACTCAGTAAGTTGGGGATTGATAAAGAGAGATTGAGAAATAGCGGCAACATCATGAGGACGTTTGAGGGTCAAAACGAGAAGTAATGGGGGAAATCAAGCTTCCAGACGATATCAGACCTCATACATTCATGGTGAAGTTTCAAGTGCCGAAGATTATTCGGGATACAACTTCTTATTGGGGCGCCCATGGATTCACATGGTCAGGGCAGTGTCATCCACCCTTCATCAGCAAATAAAATACATCATAGACAAGGAACTTGTGACTATCACAGCCGAAGGAGGCTTGAAGAATGGAAATGTGCTATACATTGATCTTGATTCTAACGTGGCACCCACATCTTATAACACGTTTAAGGTGGTTCCTGTTAGCCATCATCTCGCTAGCCCACCAATCAAGTTTTCTAAAGAAGTTATGTTCATGGCAAAGGAGATAGTGGCGCATGGTATTGAGAATAGGAAAGGTCTTGGCGAGAGCAACAAGGCAGTCCACAACCAATTCAACTTCCAACCCAAAGAGGCAATACATGTTTGGGTTATAAAGGAAAGACAAAAGAGGCAAGAAAATGGGAATCAACATGATTCCACCTATCACTCAGTCTTTTGTCAAAAGTGGAACCAGCCAAGAAGAGAAAAAATAATTATATCCACATGAAGTCGATGCAGTGGAGAATACCCAAGAAGTATTGGCGAAAGGTCTCCCAAAGATTGACGGGAGATCTAGTGACGTCTCCAAACTGTTCGAGGAATTGGGTGTGGAAGATGTGGTTGTTGAGATAGAGGAGGATGAGGATGAAGTGGATCTAAAAATAAACTTTTGTCAACCTGGAGGATTGAAGAACTGGACTACTGAACCTTTGCCTATCAAAAAGGCATTTCGATACATTGGTTTCTAATTGGGTTGGGAAAAAAGATAATTAAAATTTAAAAATGAAAATGTTTAAGAGTTATTAAATGATTTATGTTTTTTAATAGGAAATTAGTCTTATTAAAGAAAAGAAACCTTGTAAATGATGGAATTGGACTTGAATAAAACAAAAGAATTTGAATCAAAATTTGAGTGTCTTTTCATTTCACATAAATATATTTGAATTGTAAATGATGGAATTGGACATGAATAAAACAAAAATTTTGAATCAAAATTTGAGCATCTTTTCATTTCACACACATATATTTGAAATATGATGAATATATTGTATGGATTTATTTTCTTATGCATTTGCTTTGTAGGTGGCCACCTCGTTATTCTTTCAAGACTATTCCTACACTAAAAATTGAAATCGATGATTATGATTTTGATAATGAACTGGATTTCGAACTCATGGAAATTGAATCTGAAGAGCCTTTCGATGATGGTAAGACTCCACACGAAATCAAGAGAATGTCTGAATAAACTCGAAAACCTAATTTGGATCAAACTATTAAAGTCAATTTTGGTACTAAGGAAGACCCCAAAGTACATATTGGGCAGGATTGACAAATCAACTACAAAAGGAGCTAATCGAGTTTTTTAAAGCCAATAATGAACGGTTCGCTTGGTCCCACAAGGATATGGTGGGGCTATCTAGTGACATCGTAACTCACAAATTGCCGATCAAAGAAGGCTATGCACTAGAGAAGCAAAAACTCAGAAAACTAAAGCTAGAATGGAGTCTGAAAGTGAAAGAGGAAGCCATCAAGCATTTTGAAGTCGGAATTATAATGGTATCTACGTACCCTGATTGGTAATCAAATGTGATATCGGTGCCAAAGCCGAGAGGAAAAGTAAGGGTGTGTGTAGATTATCGGGATCTAAACAAACCAAGTCTGATAGATGACTTTCATGTGTCATTCGTTCATGTCGTGGTTGACAACATGATGCAACATGACATGTATGACTTTGTGGATTGCTTTGTCGAATATCATCAAATTCTGCCAGCCGAAGAAGATAAAGAGAAGACTACGTTTATTACGCCTTGGGGGACGTTTTGTTATCGAAAACTACCTTTCAGATTAATTAATGTTCATTCGACATACAACCAGGTAATGATGGCAATACAACATGATATGATGATCAAGCAGATAGAAGTGTGTGGATGACAATATTGTGAAATCCAAAAGGAATAAAGATCATTTATGTAATCTGAAGTTGTTGGATACATTAAAGAAGTACAACCTGAAGCTCAATCCATCTAAACGTGCATTCAGAGTCACTGCTGAGAACTTATTAGGATTCTTAGTGAGCAATAGGAGCATTGAGATTGATCATACCAAGATTAAAGTCATTCTTCAAATGCCACCTCCGAAGACTGAAAAGGAGAACGGAAGTTTCCTAGGCCAAATTAACTTCATTGAGAGATTTATTTCGCAATTGAGAACAACACTGGAGCCCATCTTCAGGTTATTAAGGAAGAACACCTCAAAGAAGTGGAATGACTGACGGTTAGAAAACATTTGAGGCTATTAAACAACAATTATTGGAAGCACCTGCGCTAGTGCCTCCCAAGTTGGGAGTATATATACTCTATTATCTAACAGTGAATGAAAATGCCATAGGATATATGTTGCGACAAAAGGATGAGCATAACAAAGAACATGCTATTTATTACCTAAGCAAAAGGTTTGCCCATTGTGAACATAAGTATTCACCAATTGAAAAGACGAGTTGTGCTTTAGGTTGGATAGCCAACCGTCTGCAACATCATCTTCACAATCGTACGACTTTGATTTCCACTCGTATGACTTTGATTTCCAGGATGGATCCACTACGGTATATCTTGGATAAACCTACATTAAATTGTCGACTCTCGAAATGGCAACTAATCCTTCAACAATTCAGTATCATTTATGTGTCTCAAAAGTCAATTAAGGGGCAAGTCATTGCGGATTAGTTGGCTGAATCAACCATAGCTGAGGCAAAACCGTTTGATGTAAAATTTCCTGATGAAAGTTTAATGGCAATACAGATTATGGAGAAACCACTTCCATTTTGGAGTTTATATTTCGATGGAGCCATCAATGCCACCAGTGTTGGGGCAGGGGCAGTTCCAGTGTCTATAACTGGGAAGTAATATCTGACAGCTGTCAAACTTTAGTTCTGCAATTCAAACAACACAACTACTGCAAATGGCTTTGGAAATGTATATAAAGAATCTAATAGTATTAAGGGATTCAGAATTGGTGATCAGACAGTCAAAGAAAGTTTATGTCACAAAAGAATTTTGATTATTGCCTTATCATTGACATGTCTTACAATTGATCAAATAATTTTAGAAAAATCAAATAATATGTACTTTAAAAAATCAGTTGACATAACATTTAAGAATAAATAAAAAGTAATAACCCTACCAACAATTTCTTCTTACATTTAAATATAATAACATATAATTTAATATTTAATCATCAAATTCTAAAAATTATATTATTTAAATAATTATTTGACATATTTAAATATAATATAAATATTTATAAATTAATTTTGAAATAAAGATAAAAATTTAAAGAAAATTAAAATTATCCGTTGTATACGAGTTTTGCCGCCAGTAAAATTTTAACTATTAAATATGTAGGGTGCTAAAAATTAGAGATCTAATCAGATAATCTTTTAAACATTTTGTAGATTTAATGACAATCGTTTAAACATTTTGTAGTAGATGATCAAGTACATGGTGAATCAAAAAATCTCATTCCTTCCTTTTATACAGTGAACCAGAAAATCTCATACCTGTCAGAAACACACGTTCATGGAAACTCTTGATAAGCGCTCTCTCCTTCTCACTTGAACTCTCTAGAAAGCTTTCCCCCGCCCTTATCTCTTGAGCTCTCTAGAAAGGAGGGTTCTTCCTTCTGGGTAGACCCTCCTATCTCTCATCTCACTTTTCCCATCTTTGCAAGTTCCTATTGATCTTCAAGTATTGTATCTTTCTCGATTCCTACATCGCGCAGCTTCTTTCGACATTACTATCCATGAGGCCACATCGTTCTTCGTTGTTCTGTTCGATACCTTCGACCCGACTCAGATTTGGATCTAATAGCTTTTGCTTCCGTTGAAGTCTCTATATTGTGATTTTGTTTTGAACCTTAAGTTACCCTTATTTGTGCTATCTGGGTCTTGATATTTCTTCCTTTGAGGTTAGTTTTATTTTGATTTCTATCTAATCTCATCTCTAGACCTTTGTATTTTGCTTTTTAGTTTTTTAATATTCTTTGTTTTTTCTCAATTATCATTTCTTTCAATTAATTCCCTCAATTTCTTGTTGATGCCTCTTTGTTGTGTCTTTTCTCTTATGTTTTATCATTTTCTTTTTCATCTGCTGTCTTATATTTATGCTTGTCCAATCTTGAGTTCCCTTTTCTGATAGCTTCCCTACTAGCAGACTCCTATAAGGAGATAGTTTTTCTCTCATAATTTTTATCGGAAACAAAGGGATAAAGTAGCTTTTGTTTCATCGCCCATTTTATCTTTACAAAGTAACTTCCATAAGGTGGCGGGTGCAGTGGCAAACACATAAATTATAGTCAGGAACGACTAAAATAAATGACATATTAGATAAAAAAAATATTTTCATTCTTTGATTATATTAAACTTTTCTTTATTATTTTTAAATAACATTATCATGTCAAAATTGTAATTTGATATATTATAACTTTAAAAAGATTCAATTATAATTTATTACTCCATTCATATTTACATATTTTTTTAGAAAGAAAAATATTTTTTTTTATGTCACTTTCAAGTTTTAATAAAACATTAAAGACTTAATTTTCTATGTTACCTTACATTTAGTATTAATTTATTTGTTTGTCATCGTTTTCAACAAACTTTTAAATGATAATATTAAAGTTGTACACCTTTTTTAGTCAATTAGACATAAAATTAATACACTTCTTAATAAACGTATTTTTTTCGTCTAAAACAACATATAAAAGGAAACGGAGAGAGTATTTATTTGTGATGACAACTAAGATAATGTACCAGAAATGATGAAAATAATCAGAACTAAATAAAGGTATTTGAGTTAAATTTTGAGTTAAATTTTATTTCATTTAAAAATATGAAGTATTAGAAACAGATAGTGAGATAGATAAGAATCTATAATAACATACATCTTAATTATTATTCTAGAGTTCAACGGGGACGGACACCTCCCTTGTCCCTGTCCCTATGTGTGTCCGCCACTGGGTGGGTGTAGTGTTCTAAGAAATATGAAATCAGTAGTAGTGTGAAGAGAGGAAGCAACGAGGAGAAACTTTGCTGAGGGGATGAAGTTGGAAGACGGTAAAAAAAAAAAGGTGGTGAAGGGAAGAAAAAATAGAGAAAGATAAGGAGTTTTTAATTTAGGGAGTAATGAAGACTTCTTCAAGGTTGTGGATATCACAGGAGAGATGAATTAAGGATTATCTTGGGTCGAAGGAAGTTGAACTTTTCTAAGTGTGATTTTGTCTGTTGGTTCCTGTAATGTTGCTTTTTTGGTCGGGACTTCTTGGAGTATGGATTTTTTATTAGGGGCTTTTCTTGATGGGTTTGGACTGAAGGGAGGTTTGGGATGGATAAAGTCATGGTTTTTGGATGCGTCTTGGTTTTATTATGAACAAGCTTTGTTATTTTCTGTTTTTGGTGTAGCGGAATAAAGGTAGTGAAGATTCTCAATTTCATAGCATGGCAAATATCAAGGGTGTAGACGCAGTTTATGATACAGGTTACTCGGTTTGGCTTGATCGTTTGGTTGCTTTCAATTGGATTCCTTTGAAGTCTCATCGGCACATTTCATTGCTAATTTCTCCTTTATATCGAGCATAGCTTTCCTTTGATTGTTGTTCGATGCTTTGAGAAAACAATTCTGGAACTCAGCTCTGTGCTCCGATCCAACCAATATCAAGTTTACAGCCTCGTGTGATCCAACTAATATCAATGTGGGAGAATTATTTCATTGTTGTGCATTTGTTATCTTCGTAGCTACAAGTTTACTCCATGTATCTTCTATTTTTGTAATATGTTATTTAGTATCTGGTACTGTGTTATTATCTATTGTATTATCCTTGTAACTCTAACTATTAACGAAATTCTTTCTCATTCGTAACCCCCCCCCCCCCCCCCCTCCCCCCCAAAAAAAAAAATCTCATCCCTTCCTTCACTCATTTCATTCCAGCGGTCGATGTGTAGAAGTACCAATGTCATACATGCTAATCATAATAATTACTAGTACGTACAAGTACCAATGTCGTACATGCTAATTATAATAATTATTAGTACCTGATACGACGTACTTCATTCCGAAATACGAAACTATTTTGCTAAAAACGTAAATATTAAGAGTTTGTTTTAATTTTTTTTCGTGTTAAAAATCATCAAATATCACCAAGTATTTGTCATCTGTATTACCTTGGATTATTTTATATAATGATCACCAACATAGGAACATAACAAGATAATTTGGAAGGGATGGGGTATACTTTCTTTGCTACAAATATAAGAACACTTGTTCTTGTATTTTCAAATAAAGGAGATCTTGTCATAATTTTTAATAGAGGGCCAAGGGAGTAGTCAATTTAAAAGGTACTAAAACTACATGAAGGAGACCATGATTTTGATATCTTCTTCTTAACAAACAATTGATAGCTAAAAGTTAGGGAGCTGGGGGGCCTTCTAAACGAATATAGTCATACATAATCCCCTGGAAAGGGCTAACACACCTTGGTTGCGTCAAATAAATGGTGTTGTCACCTTGTATCAGACGATTTCCTGGTACATCCACACTGTACATCCAGTACAGCCCATGAATCCCATGTCTGGCTATTGCATTGTCCCTCCCAATCAGTCTGGTTGTAAACAGAGGACGATTTGCATTCGGGTCGTTGATTCGAATCTAAATATAATGTTTGCAGCTTGTATTATGTAGATTAACTTCGATAATACACTTACGATAAGAATCAGGTGATATACCTGCAATTCTGCAAGAGCTGCTTGTGCTAGTGCCACTCTTAGCTTGTAAATTCCTCTTTGATTGACGATGTGAAGTCTGAATTTGATCTGCCATGTGGTTCCTTGATAACTATTGTCATCTTTTCTCCTGCAACACGAGAAAGCGTTTTTAAACCAGCTACTTGATAGAGCTTGAGACCTTTTGCTCAGGATTTTTAGGAGATCATAAAATTTTTTTTGTTTTATGTGTAATAAGTAAAATTATCTATTTTTTTCTTTAGAACTCTAATATTAATGAAAAAAACAAACAAAAAAAAAATCGTTCATAAAAACCAAAGAAAATTCTATGAAAATTTAACAATCTCAACCAAATGAAATACTAGCTTATCAACCCGTGTTTCCTCTTCAGTTTATTAAAATTATTTAGTTTAATACTCCATATGTATTATTTATTAATTTTTTTTTGTATGTTATGTATGGATCTGTCTTTTATATTATTGTGTACAAATATCACTAGTTTAATATTCATAGATTTAAAATTAATAGGTGTATTTTATTTTTTAAATATGAGTTATTTAATAAGTTATTATTTCATTTAATTATTTTTTAAAGTTGTTTTTATATTTTCAATTTTTTAACTTATATTAATTATCTAAATAATTTACATGGCCTAGTATTGAATATGTTTTAGTTTATATTAATTTAAAATAATTTATTAATTCTAAATTTTATAATTTTATTGTGATATTTTATTTTTTTGTTGTTTCTATAAGTTTAGAAATCATTTTTTTACTTTTCTAAGTTTTTTTTGTTGCGATGCTTTAATTTGAGAAATATAGATGAATTCTTTAATGCTATATATTTATGGTAACGATTATTGGTTAAATTTTCATTACGATAATCAAATATAAGATATGATTTTTTTAATTGCAATAGTTATAAACACTTAAACAGAATATCAACCGAAGTGGAGTCGAGAGGATTTAGAAGATTTTCTGTTCACCATATGTTAATTTGAAATTTTGTGTTTTCGAAACTGAATTGAAGTTGATTACCCATATTATCTAGAGAAAAGATTTCTTCTACTGAAACAGTATATACTTTATGGTCATAGATTGTAATATTGCTACCTGGGGACATGAGCAAAAAACCAATCTCTCCGATAGTCACTCTCACCAATCGTGTAAACCAAGTCTCCAGTAGGATATAATTCTGCATATCTTTCCCATAATCCATACTGCCTAAATCTGTCAATATTATACAAACATAAACATAAGCAGTAGGCAGAACATAAGAACTCCTAATCAATTATAAGGAATTTCTGGATGTCTCTTCAGATATGATCTGTATATCATATTAAATCTCTAGTTTAGCAGCTTTAGCTTATGACTTGTATGACATTGACAGTGCTGACTTTTGTTGTTATTCTCTTTGAAAGTAGCTTATCAAGAGTAGATGGCTTCTTACTGTTGTTCTTTCAAGCATTAAGAACTACAGAGATTTTCCTTCAAAATTTTGCATGAAGTCGGAGAACTTACTTGTCAGCATGATCGACCAAGACTTTGTTAACATACTCTGGATTGGGATCAGGAATGTAAAATTCTGCAGCTGACCGATCAGGGATTCCAATTTCCCAAAGTGTCGGTCCATCTCGTGGAGGCTCATATACAAGATCCTTCATATCAATATGACTGCCTGCTCTTACCAGTTACCCAAATGAAATGATAAATCAGCTGAGCGCAAAATGATGAACAAATAAAACAAAAAGTGATTTAATAACTAGTCTAAAATCAAGACCTGAGGTTATGGTAACCAACCCATCATTCCTGTAATCACCAAGAAATCCTGGGACCCAAGCATATAGGTTATAATCACCAGCGCGTATGTTGTTAATAGAGAAGTAGCCTGTTTCATCTGCTTTTGTCCAAAACTGGTAGTTCTGAGGAAAATAATATGTAGAATCTTTCTTCAGAATTGAACTAAAGTCTTACGAATTTCTTGGTCTAATATTTTTTAAGTTTCTAAATAATCTCCAAAGCATTCATAACTTTATGGTTAGCCATTAGACATAAACTGGTCACTAAAAGATAAATTATTTCTGTATAGTACTGTCACCGACTCAACTTAGAGTTATTTACTTTAAAGGTTACCAATTAAAAATCATTCTCACTTGTTTTTCAACTGTTCCAGATCCTGAAGGAATTTTAAAGTTCTACATTAACTTTATTAGGCAGTTAAATGGTTCTCTGTTCCATGGAATTTATAATCTTGAAATCCTCTATTGAGTGGTCCTTTTGTTCAGAAATCTCTAGTTGCCATCATTCGTAGACTATGGAGAAAGAGATGATGATACCTGTTCTCATATGTGATTACCTTAAAAAAATTTTCGTATCAGGAAGAAGTGCGATCTGACGATCACTTATTAGAAATAAATCTTAAGCATGAAGTACAGAAATCCAAAAAATTGCATGAGGCAAGAAGTTGCCATCATCACTCTCTCTCTCTCTCTCTCTCTCTCTCTCTCTCTGTGTACAGTAGTCCATTACCTCTCTCACATGCTTGGTGAATTGAGAAGATGCTACTAACTGGTACTTACATATCAGGTGATCTAGTCCATTACCTAAATATAATTTTCTCATATTCGGACCGAACTAAACATTTTCTTCAGCTACTGAATATAAGAAATTTGGTTCTAAAGGATTACTCTTACTTATTTATTATATTTATCTATGTATTTATTAATTTATGTAATTATTCATGTGAATGTCCAATTCCAAGTTAGCATATCTTATACAGGATGAAAACCCTGGGGGGAAGCGGGATAAAGTACCATATCTTAAAGCTTCTGCCACCATGAATCATCCTCAACCTCTGCGTGAGTAGGGGTGAGTCATACCAGGTGGATCACATGGACTCCAGTTGCAAAGGTTCTCTGTACATGCAGAGACCTGTACTTATGCAGGAACTCAGTCAGACACTATAGTTCCAAATGTCAGAGATAAGTACCCCTAGGGTTCTCCTTTTTGGATTTGTTTGCTGATATAAACTTTTCTCCAAGCTGTAGCTTTTGTCACTGTACTTTGTTGAAGTGGTACAACTGTAATTCTTTTGGGACTTGAGGGTTGAGATCAGCGATTTCAACCTTTTCCTGCATTTGTTCTTTCTTTCAACTGTTTAGGAAGTTTGCCTTTCTGATTTTCAGTCAACCTTGCAATTCCTGGTGATTTATGTGTTCACTGTGGCAGATGGTAGGGGTACTAAGTGACTTCTTCAAAGTGACTTGTTCTGGGTTAGGATTTGTTCTTGTATATCCTCATTTATTTATTTTTTTCTTCTTTCTCTTTCTAGAGGTTGCGGTTCTTTCCAAGCTAGACTCATGTTCTACATCTGTACAAATGCTCCTTGGGCTTCTTTGGCTCTTCCTGCTGATAGTAGAGTGGGCTAACAGAAGCTAGGGGGGCCTTGCTGTTATGCCTGAAAAAATACTTACTTTTCCCGGTTGGCTTATGTTTCCTTAAATTTTGTTGCTCAGTGGGGTATGCCCCATAAGCTTGCAGCTCTTTTCTCTATAGGCCTTCTATTACCAATGTTCTTCAATCTCTCTCCCATGTTCAACTTAGCTCTGCTTGCGTGTTTTCTTATTCATTTTCCATCAGTTGCCCTTTGGAAACACCCATTTTTTATCACCCAAAATCTTAAGAGAGCAAGATGAGCTCAACTTGTTTTGAACAGAAATACAAATATCCAATATCAACTGGTAACGCACACACACACACATAAACACACAAAAGGCAAGAAGCAATAAGTAATTTCATCATAGAAGCTACTTTTTATTTGCATAACCTTTTAAATTAGCAAAAACGTTTCCACGGATCACTTATTTAGTTTCTAACATGTTCCAAAGGATCCCACTTAGATAGCTCAGTGGAAATTCAAGTACTTATAGAGTTCACGTATTAACAAATTCAAAACAGAATATTTAAGAAAAATTACCTTGCATTCTCTTTGCCATGAACCAACCTCTCCTGGTGGGGCAAATCCCACATAAGCACCATTAGCTGGTATAAGCTCACTCTGAATATACCTTCAAGGTGTTATTTATGTAAGATTAAAAATATGTAATAAATTAGGTTCATGATTCTCACTAAGTTAGCTTCGAGAACTTGGTTGTTACCTATCCTTAATAAATAATCTACCGCTAGCATTACCACGCTGATCTGACTTTGGGAAGTCCTCGGATACTGGAAAACTATATGGCCAACTTTGAACTTCAACCAACATCTGATTAAAGTAAGATTTATCAATGGATTTCCTGACAATTTTGTCAATATTCATGTGTCTGCCCAAATTCTTTGGAATAGAAACGCTGAGTCAGATAGTCATGCATCTAAAGAGTAAGAGAGGACTGGTTTCTCTGAGCACAAACCTGATTTTTTGCATCATCCCAAAGTGTAAGAGGATCATTTCCATACGGAACAGAATTGAGATAAATGAACACCGGTCCAAAAACTTTCTTCCACTGCTCTCCCTGTCCAAATTTTGGACACAAATCTTCACCAGCATAATGACCACTCAGAAATACCTGAACACAAAAATACATGTACTCAGCATAGTAGAAACGTATGGAGTCAAAAGCTGATTAACTGAGATTATGTCTGACCAATCATAACAATCTTGCTTCTCATCAGTGAAAGACTCAAAGCAAAAGATAAAGCACTGTTCAGTTTTATCGTAGATACAGAGTTGCTTACGGCTAGGCAAGTGGGCCCCACATGTGAAGTAAGGTTCTGTTTGACAGGTCCACCTGATCGAAATTCATCACTTGGTGTGATTTGCCAAAATCCCACCGGTGGTTGCATAGATATCCAACCATGGACCTTGAGATCTTTGTTCTCACACGAGTACTGGTATTTGTCATCCACCTGCACAGCAGACATTTGATATAAATCTCTGGTAAAAAAACATTTTTTTAAAAAAAGGTGGGTTTAGGACTTAAATTGTTATAATCATGTTTAATTATTCATATGTAGAAACTGACATTTATGGTGCTTTTGTTCATCAATCAAGAGAAGGTAAATGATAGTGTTGCAAGGAGGGCTCTCTGGTGGGTCTTTGATGAAGCAACCTCTTGTTTGCAAGATTCTTAAGATAACATTTTGTATTTGAAAGAACAATAGGATTACACCAAATATCAACATGAAACCTTTGTCTATTTTCTTCGAAGACACTCAAGATGAGTGATGCTAGACTTATATGTACCAAAAAATAAATAAAAAGAAAAATGGAAATAGGGTTTGAAAGAGATAATGGCCATTTCTTCTCCTTCATATCATTTTTCTCACTCTGTGAATCAAGATAGTGATCAAAGACAGTTACCATCAGTCAATAGTTTTTTCGAAGGCTTAAATCCTTGACTACTTATAGATTATCATCTTAAGTTGCCCCAGCCCCTATCCCACTTGGTTTCCACAGATGGTATCAGAGAATATACCAATAGTATCAAAGTACCCATCAAATATTATTTTCCCAATATCAACATCCAATGTGACTATTATAACCTCTGATTTGAGCATACAACCTTATTTATGTTCATTATATTAAACAGGCACGAAAACCTCATTTCCCAGCTTCCAATCCTCTTCCAAAAGTGACAAGAAAACTTATATTATCAACCCCTCATTCCCATTTCTTCCAAATGTATACAAAGGCTACAATATGTCAAGGCTGGATCACAGATATCACAATGATATGTCAGGATCCCAAAATCGTGCTACAGTTATTACATGATTCTAATTACTGATACTCCTCTAACAACATAATCTTCTGATGGACAACATAATATCCAAACAGTATACTTGTAGAGAATCTACGATCATGAATAAAGATATAGTATCATCATATTCTAGGAGTAACAAAATATGGTTTAATAGAATCATTCAAATAAGCATTCTTCAGAAATTGGTGGTGGTTGAATGTCTTTGTTGCTAGGAAACAGGGGGAAAAAAAGGAAGTTACTAAGGTGATCGAAAGAGGTCTAACCTCTCCTCTAAGTGCAGGATTCACTGGGTTGACCAATCGGACTGCCTCCTGGTAGGCAAGAGGTTGACTTCTCCCGTGTAATCTGTCATCTGGCAGGGGCATATATCTTTGTCTTTTGTCAGCCACAGCCATGTAGTTAAACCTGTCAAGTCTAGTAATCTCAGAGATAAATGGGACATCAAGTTCTTATACAAGTTAATTCCACAGTGATTACATTGATTAAAGTATAACCGATATATTTGTTATACTCCATACACTAAGTAGTATTGTTCTACTTCATTTTAACATTTTCCCTTAAAGTCCATCTTGATCACTGATAAATACTTTTAGCAGCTCCAATAGACAAAATTATACCATGTTTTATGATTGTTTTAGTTAATCTGCAAACCCCCAACCTCATACGAAGAAGGAACTGAAGAATTTTCATAACCTATGCTTATTTAATAAACACGTTCCCGCCCTCCGAAATTCTTTGCAACACTTTCCTTTTTGGAATGTCTGGCATTTTTTGCAAGATTACCTCGTGTAGAAATATCTTTTTTCTTAAATGTTGAATTAGTCTTCCTCGCCCATACTTTTGCCTTATGGCTCATTGTTATCATTACAATACTTTTTTCTCCAATATTTTTCCCTCCAAAAATGTTATCAAATAACGTAAGGATATTTAAGACAACTAATACAAAATAAGCATTTTTATTAATAATTGTGTCAGTTCAAGTGGTTGCAAAAGACGTGAGGCGGAGGGAGTATGCAGAGACAATGTGTTTATTCGATATATTTTGGTAATACAAAGATGCCTTTAATACAATAACTATTTAGCAAAAAAAAAAAAAAAAAAAAAAATACAAAGGTGCCTTTATATAGGCTAAGCTCTAAAATCATATCCCATGACTTGCTTTCATAAATCACTCCTATCGAGCCTATAGAGCATATATAGAGGTAACACTCCCCCCAAGCTGGAGCATATATAGAGGTAACACTATATAAAGGTAACACTCACCCCAAGCTGGAGCATATATCTTGATCATGCCCAGCTTGTTACAATAATGTCATTCTAATAGCTCCTAACCTTTATGTTGTGTTTGTGAAACTTAAAATGGAAAGAAAAGAAATGAGAATGTAGGAATTTAAACAATTTCATTCCAAATCTCTTGTTTGTGAAATTTTATAACAAAGGAAAGAAAGGAACACTAATGACTTTGAGATAATTTAGTTTAACCACAAGTCTCCTATACCCTCCGGGGTTTTCTAAGACATCTCCACCTTCTTCAGTCAACTTTTGACTTGTATCCATGGGCGTACAAACTAGTTTGCACCCTAGTAAGCCAGTTTCATTTAGAAGATCCAAGACATATGCCACTTCAATACCTAAAAGGTAACTGAACTTGCCCAAATCATTGGTTTCAAATGTATGCATTAATAAAGGTTTCAGTCATTAATACCTTTGTTATTGTCGCCTACAATAACAATATCATCTACATATACAACCAACAGAATTCTTCCCGCTGAAATACGATGAAATACTGAATGGACTTTTATAGAGACATATGCAACTCAGCTCTTATCAAAAACAAGATCCAAACTCGGATAGAAACCAAACAATTAGAAATCTGCATCAGACTAAAGAACTGCAGCAGGAGCGGCTCCTCTGAACTAGGTAGAGCAGGTCTAGGTGAGTGCTGGGCGGTGGTGGTGTCGTCAACAGATTCTGTAAGTTTTTCTTTGGGGGAAGGGGCAAGGATCAAACCTCTTCGACCATATTGAAGTGTGCAGAGAAATTTGTTTATTCCATATATTTTGGGTCACTTAATCATATCCCATGAATCACTTTCATAAATCACTCCTACAGCAGTCAAGCCTATAGAACCTGTCTAGCATATTCTAACACGGAGTAATTTTTAGTTATTGATCAATGTAAATATATTACCAATATGGAAGATGAAGAAGACTTATTTACTTGTCTTTTCTTAGCTTGAAAGCAATTCTGGTTTCCCCAAGGCTTAAGGCAGGCCATTCCATTGAACCCAGATGTTCGTAAATAGCATAGGTATAAAAACCCGAGCTACCACGCAGCAAAATAAACCTAAATGCACAATGTTAGTGTACATAAAATAATATTGCATACAACTAGAACTTCCACAGGTAGAGACATGGACACATGGTATAACAAGGATCCAACCTTTTGTCAATATTTATGGGAGCTAGCTTTCCCAGGAGTGAAGGATCCCATGGTCTTGAGAATGACACCTCAACTTGTTCCTCTGTCTCTAGCATAACCTTAAACTTTGTTGCTTTAATTCTGTCATGGGAATTAAATTTTAATCCAAGTATTAGCATTAGCATTATCCAGATAAATTTTCAAATACCATACTCATATGAAGATAGTGAATATACACTTCAAATATTCCACCCTTCTTTGTTGATCCATCAAGTGCACTCCAAACAACATCCCAGTAACTACATAATATATAACAAATCAAAACAAGATTAATCATCTGCTACTGTGTTATGTTATATGTAAAGATCTTAAGTTCTCTGCCTTTACTTTGAACTTCTTTCTAGTGAGGCAAACGAACTGGTGTTACGTATATGTCAACAAAGGATTGAAAACTAGCATAAATGTATAATCAATTACCCTCGATTACTTTCATTGTTAAGAACTTCAAGAATATTATCAATGCCATTATATCTCACTCCAGTGACTATACCATCTGGGTTGGATAGCGTGACTTGGAGGATTCCATTATCAATTACCACCTACAAAGCCACAATAATATTATGGAAATACATCTGATACAGCGGAGAGTGCTGTCTCTTAATTAAATTTGTATGGCACTTTAAAGCTTCTCCATCTTCAGTTTGCACATAAATCATCAATAATCATATATTATAACCAAATAGTAGAAGAAGAGGGGGCACAAGGATAAGCGAGAAAGGAATACTAGTAAAACAATCGAGATTCAAGGTATAATAAACAAAATGCATAAACAAGAAATGAGAAAAAGAAAAGAAAAGGTCACAGTAGTTGTGTCAGGCAGTACGTTAAATAATAAAAGCAAAATAGGATAGGCACATGATGGATAACGAAAGGTTGTGGTTAGGCATATGATGGTGCATTTTAGTAGTTATGCTAAGCCTAGAATCTAGTATAAGTAGAGGATATGCAATCAGTTGTATTATTCCAATATTTTTATCACTGACTTGAGAATTAAATGTTGATATTATCCTCTCATACCTATCTTTCTCTTCTCACCCAATCTATCTATTTTCTCACCTCCTCCTGTTTTCTCACCCTCTTCTCCCTCCAAATTCTCTACCAGTCATCAGGACTATGTCAAGGAGTCCTGACAAGTTCAGATAGCTAACATGTTTGAAAGTGAAATGCAGAATTTACCTAATACCTTCCTTGGCCCAACATGTCTACAGTGAGCTCTATTTTATATAACAATAATGTTAATATGATGAGTTCTCTATAACATACAAGAAGTTTCCACTAAATTTTACCCTATGGTTATAAAAGATTCAAAAGGAAAGGCAGAAAGAGTTGCAATGTCAGCATTTTATGTACATGGTGGTTCTGGATAGACAATCGAACCCCAGGTGGCGACATAGATCCTGAAACTTCTTCTGCAAAATAAATATGAATGTTAAAGCAGTTATATGTGAGGAAGACATATACTTTTGGTTAAGGACTGAAGATCTATGTGCCGTAAATATCTTACCTCTTCACAACCAATTAATATGATAGTGAAAAGTATAATAGTTAAGCATGTGTGTTTGTATGTGTGTCTGTCTGTGTATTAGCCATCTTCATAACTCATTGAATTAAGGGAAAAAACATACCTTTTCTTCTACCTCTTCCCCTTTTTTCCAAATATTTTTTTAAATGATTTTCCTTATTGTTAAATTATGGAAGTTTGGTTTCACCTGAAATATGCTATCGATGATTAAATTAAATTCCATCAAGGCAGCAAATGGACTTTAAAGTAATGGATACAAATTAAGAAAATACTTTTTGTTCCATTACTCAAATCAGAGTGATATATCTTCCACTTCGCATCCCTCACACACATTTCATTTGATTTACTAGTTACCATAGGTAAGTATGATATAACATGCAAGTATTTTTTTTTTTAAAATAACATATTTTTCTAATCTGAATGATTATTATGCGTATAGCTTTGAGAGTCACTCTAGGTTCTCTTATCATATATTTTAATACTCCTATCCTTTACAAAAATATAAATCAATATTGAATTTTGTTATGTGTACCTTAAATATTCTCAAATCCCAAATTTACTTCAACTTATCCAATTTAAGAAATACAAAAGAAAATATTGATATTCTCAAAACAGAAAATAATACTATCAGAGCAATTATACACTTGGCGACTTTTTTTTGTCCACATGTTCACAATAAAATTATTGCATAATAATTTTAATTTCTAGTACATCAGCTAAATTTTATGATTCATGTTTTATGTAATTGCACAATGATTATTATTTCAGAATTACAGAAATCCTAACAAAATAAATTTTATGTTATTTCAGAATTTTGATAAAATCATACCATAATTTGAATTTTAGGATTTTTGCATACAAAACCAAATGTAACTCTTGTTGTGAAATAAAGGGAGTAACAATATTTTTTCTCGGCAAATATTAACAATTAAATAAAGAATCATGTTAATTAAATCTAGAAAAAAGTGAAACGAGTTAGTTCACTTTTTTAATCATTGCGCTATGCTTCGGTCGACAAGATATGCGGAAAAAAAATTCAATCATATGAATCGGAAGAGCACACAAAAATAATATAATAAGTGAATTTTTTCAAATATAACCGTATTAAAAATTAACTAGTTCCAAAACCCGTGCACAGAACGAGTAATTTATTATTACTGATTTGATTATAATTTTATTGTTTGAATAGATTAGTTTAATTAATAATTTATATTATAATTAATTTAGTTAGCATTGATTAATTATGATAAATCATATTATTATTTATGATTATCAATTTGATCATAGTTATTTTAATCATATAAATTTGATTAATAATTAATTTTACTATGTTATGATATATTAGGTTTATTGTAATTTAGTCTGTAATTATATTTACGTAATTCATAAAAGGCTATTGTTAATTAATATATTAGTATAAATAGATATATTGATTAATAGGTGTAAATGGATCTATTTTTGATCAGTCTGATTGATTCATGATGAAAAAATAAATAGATAAATTAGTATAGA
This sequence comes from Centella asiatica, assembly GCA_014636745.2. Lineage (NCBI taxonomy): Eukaryota > Viridiplantae > Streptophyta > Magnoliopsida > Apiales > Apiaceae > Centella > Centella asiatica. Next base: position 1,897,514 of record CM025782.1, read on the forward strand.
CATGATCAGTCCAATTCGTATAATTATATAAAATTAAAGAGTCCTACAGAACGTGTCTTCTTTTGTCATGAATTAGTAAATAGTGTTGATATGTATTAACCATTCAAAAATACTACCCATGCTTTATGCAAAAGGTCACAAAATTTAAGTAGCTTTTATTTATTTATTTAGTTTTATGTTATTTCAATTTGTACGGTAAAATTTTTAAAAAATCCTAGATCTTTATATATAACACTAGTGCATGGAATTATAATTTAAAAAATTATATTCCGTCCTAAATAAGTCGATCAGCTAAACTTTTATAAACTTTTATGTTAAATTTACTACATATTAGATATTTAAAATAAATTTAAATTTTTTATAGGATTCATCTTCACCTTCCAAAGTTTTATTTCATTATTTTTATTAAACAAAATAAAATATTTAATATATTAAACTATACCTAAGCTAAGTGAGTTAAATTATTTATTTTGGGATGGAGGGAGTAATTATTATGATTTACAAAATTATAATTAAAAAGACTTAATCCATATAATTCATCTTATTATTGAAGGTTAACAAATTAGGAGCATATTTTATAAGTTAGTAAAGTAAGAAGAGTGATTGAACGAAGTGGAGAATTACAAATACCTCTTTTGGAACTTCCACAAGTGTAGATATTTCGTATGATGCTTTTGAGATTCATCCGAATTCCCATATAAGTTGTTCTCCGCTATCTAAATCCAAACAAATGTCAGTCAGACCACCGCCGCTACGGTGGCAGACCGCTGTCAAAGCCTGCCGTCATCCACCGCTTCAGATGAAAGCTGTTGGATAATTCACCGAGCAGCGGTATGTTTGTATGTATGCCTACTGCTATATCTGCGATTTAAACCCCATTATATTATATGGCTAATACAAATGAAAATTTGAAGAAAAAAAGAGAGAAATTTGAGGAGAAATAGAGAAAGAAGATGTGGATTATTAGATTTATGTTGATTCGGACGGTTGATGGGGTAAATGATGACAGAGAGAGTAAGTAATGGATATCATGACGAACGAGATCAAGATAGTTAACAGGTTACATTTTCAAGAACATGGCTAACTAACCGTGTTTAAATGTTACTCCAATTTCTTTAATTTTTTTATTACTATAATTTATTTTTATTTATTATACTCCTAACTCTAACTCCGAACTTAAGGCAGGCTATGATGGTGGTGGTTTTTATCTGATGGCCGGAAAGAAATTAAAATTACTATCTTTATTCTTCAAAATTAGATAAAGACAAGTGTTAGGTTTTAAAAAGAAAATTAATATGGGCCTACCGAGTTCGTCTTGTGAGTAAATGGCAACCTAGCCATCCGGTCATTCTTATTTGATGAAATGCTTTGATTTTCTCTCCAAAAATTGTTTTCTCATTCGGCTCCAATATTCGTCCCTTTATTAATTTATGGTCTAATAATATAATGAGCCATTTGAATAACTAGTTGAGCAAGGGCCCAGCAAAAGACTCAGTCGAGTGATGACAAGTGTGCTAGTACTCTGCGTGGCAAGAAGATGCGCATTTCCTCATCTTATTGAGGTGATGTTGGGCTTCCACTCTTTCTCCTCCTCAAGTTCATCTTGGGAGATCATTGAAAGGGAGCTCCCACAATAAAATTGATGGACTAACTCATAATGTGAGTGAGGAGGTTGCTCGTACGTCTCTTCATCTAATGCCTTCAAGTGATGCTTCCACTGCTCAAGCATTGCTTTCGTTTGCGAATAATCTTTCTACTTCGACATATAATCATGAGCCCTATATCCCTACCTCTCAGGTGGAGCCTCTGACCAATGATAAGATGGCCTTCTTGGGGGGGGGGGGGGGGGGGGGGGGGGGTGGCGCGGTGGGGGGGGGCCCAGGCGGTTGCTGCTCGCTTTCC